>JAQPZY010001236.1:632500-675000 GCA_029931535.1 Margaritifera margaritifera | reverse complement strand
AAGGTATTAATAATTAAAGCAATCGCTTTACTTGGCACATGAACTTTTCTTTCAAAGTTATCGAGCTTTGTATCAAGCACTCGCCTTGCAAACGATAGCAACTACACGACTTATTACAGCTCTTATATATTTGTAAACCGATAAAATTCCATATAATCGCCTTTTTGACATAAAAGGTCGGATAAAATTAAAACAAACATAACAGGATTCCCGTTAATGTTGTTTTTTTTAACCCTGTACCATTATTTGCATCCAGAATTCCTCCAGTAGTTATTATACGCCGCAGCTATTCCTTGAGAAATTCAATCATTTAATGCATTCATGAAAATTTGTTTTTCCTATGTATAGTCGACTAGGAATTTTTCCAAGGACTTTATCATTGCACTCTTTTACATTGTACGGCAAGAGAACATCACCGAATTTGAAGATTCACAAAGCAAATTATACTTGTAAACGTTCCAGAGTTCTTACTATATTAATAAATAGTACTTTGTGCAGAACATGTCAGAAAATACGTCAGCGATATTTTCTCTATGTGTTCACTGTTGTTACTAAACTAAAGAATGACATTTTTATCTATAAAGAACACTTGATGACTTCCCCACATGTATTTTTTTATATTTGTCATTTTTATGATTTTATGCTATTTATCACCATCAGACATAATTATGGTAATTTATAAATATATCAATAAACACGAGTAAATTCAATTTTTGCGTTAAAAGTTTCTCCTCTACGTTGTTGCTGAAAATTGCTTCACAAGATTCGAACACCTGCTGACAGGATTGTCGCAAACTTGATATTCTTATGAGTATAAAATGTAAATGCTTTTAATTTTATTATTTTTGATTTCCTGTTTGTAATACATGCAAAGGTAACGAAAGTACTAAGTAATTAACGACAAGTTCAAACTCCGAGTAATTAGTTTGGGCTATTTACAAACTTATTTGATTCAAGATGTATATTTTGCGAAAGGGACTGTTAATTTTATTACTCCCAGAACCATTATAAGGATAATATGGACCCTATTTGAATGCTTCTCTAGTACCGCACCAGTACCTCACTTCTCTAGTACCTCACTGTATTAATAACAAATGAAGCCGGTGTACATAAAACTGGAAAGCGTTTGCATATACCAGTAAACTCTCCAGGGTTTCCTTTCGCAAATTAGAGAAAATGTCGAAAGTAATATCCTTGATTTTTAGTTAAGGTAAAAGATAGCAATTCTCTGAAAGTATGCTTGACACAGTACAGTAAATTATCACAATTAACATTTCGTTAGCATGTGAGAGGGAGATACCCAAATTAGCCTTATTTAGATTACAGCGGTCTCTCAATCAGCACCGTCATTTGTAAGAATTATAAAACGTCGACAAGCAAAAAAAAAATAGATATTAAGCTTCGATACACCCGAATGGGACTCATGTCATTAAACGACATTTGAGGTACTGCATCCAAACGGCGGACGTTGCATGATCAGTAAGGAATGTAGTGATAAATCACTGGCATACACAGTATGCTGTCTAAGATAGCTTATCTCTCATTTGACCGTGCCATTTTCCTAACTCCCTATCCAATCTCTCTTTGCGGTATGACTCTTAACAATATAAACTATCCATGACACCAGGAAAACCAGAAAGGCAGAACATAATTCATACTGAAATTTAAAAACATAGATGGAAATTTTAGAACTCGAGTACGAACGTTACAATCCTATAAATATAAGTTTGCTGTTTAAATCATCCAAGAGGACAATAAACAAAAGAGGCAATTAATGCAGCCACTCGTGGAATTTAAAGCATATGAACTATAACTTATAAATTAAACTGAATAAAGATAGCTGAACGATTTAATCATGGTTGAAAGCATTTTGTCAACCATGTCCTATGTAAAGCTCATTCAATATTGAAAGCTCATTTAAATTGGAACCTTGTCCTATGTAAAGCTCATTTAAATTGGAACCATATCTTATGTAAAGCTCATTTAAATTGGAACCATGTTCTATGTAAAGCTCATTTAAATTGGTACCATGTCCTATGTAAAGCTCATTTAAATTGGAACGATATCTTATGTAAAGCTCATTTAAATTGGAACCATGTCCTATGTAAAGCTCATTTAAATTGGAACCATATCCTATGTAAAGCTCATTTAAATTGGAACCATGTCCTATGTAAAGCTCATTTAAATTGGAACCATGTTCTATGTAAAGCTCATTTAAATTGGAACCATGTTCATTGTGAAGCTCATTTAAATTGGAACCATGTCCTATGTAAAACTCATTTAAATTGGAACCATGTTCTATGCAAAGCTCATTTAAATGGGAACCATGTCCTATGTAAAGCTCATTTAAATTGGAACCATATCCTATGTAAAGCTCATTTGAATTGGAACAATATCGTATGTAAAGCTCATTTAAATTGGAACCATGTCCTATGTAAAGCTCATTTAAATTGGAACCATGTTCTATGTAAAGTTCATTTAAATTTGTACCATGTCCTATGTAAAGCTCATTTAAATTGGAACGATATCTTATGTAAAGCTCATTTAAATTGGAACCATGTCCTATGTAAAGCTCATTTAAATTGGAACCATATCCTATGTAAAGTTCATTTAAATTGGAACCATGTCCTATGTAAAACTCATTTAAATTGGAACCATGTTCTATGTAAAGCTCATTTAAATTGGAACCATGTTCATTGTGAAGCTCATTTAAATTGGAACCATGTCCTATGTAAAACTCATTTAAATTGGAACCATGTTCTATGCAAAGCTCATTTAAATTGGAACAATGTCCTATGTAAAGCTCATTTAAATTGGAACCATATCCTATGTAAAGCTCATTTGAATTGGAACACTATCCTATGTAAAGCTCATTTAAATTGGAACCATGTCCAATGTAAAGCTCATTTAAATTGGAACCATATCTTATGTAAAGCTCATTTGAATTGGAACAATATCCTATGTAAAGCTCATTTAAATTGGAACCATGTCCAATGTAAAGCTCATTTGAATTGGAACCATATCCTTTGTAAAGCTCATTTAAATTGGAACCATGTCCTATGTAAAGCTCATGTAATCATTGTTCTAAGCATTGCTTCGACCATGTCCTATGTAAATTTCATGTCCTATGTAAATCTCATGTCCTATGTAAAGCTCATTTAAATTGGAAGAGTAATAAAATTAAACGTAAACTACTTTTCACACGCATTTTCACTTAAAAGAATTATTGGGCTAAGCAGTTTGAAAACAAAACTAAATAGAAATTTAATAGCAATTTACCTGTTTCGATACTACTACTACCAATAAAAATAATAATAATAAAGTCACTTCACGGGCAAGATATATTTCCTTAAATTCCAACACGACTCTATACTTCAATTTAGTTCGTGAAAGGGTATCTGTACACTTTATTCAATCTGAAAGTTCAAGTAGTATTGTTCAATCTCTCAGGACCTAGATTCTTTTAAACACAACTTACGTAATGGTTTTACTTTTAGCATCCAAAATCATATGAAATTAATTATACTCCCCCAGTAATACACAGAGAGAGAGAGAGAGAGAGAGAGAGAGAGAGAGAGAGAGAGAGAGAGAGAGAGAGAGAGAGAGAGAGAGAGAACCCTTTTAAAAGATCTGATATTTACTAGAATATCACGAGCGCGTTTGGAATTTAATTTAAAGTTTGAATATGAGTGTTTGGTGAACCGGTTCCCTGGTGTAACAGGACGAAGCCGGGTTGAGATTGGATAAGCGAAGACACCAAAAGCAATTGCGTTAATGAGATGTTTATTTATAAATGCAATTTAACGATGAATGATTCTGACACCATTGTAACAAAAAGATATAGGGAAAATGATATAGTTCCCAACATGGAACCAATCAACGACAAGTAACTTTAACGAGGAAATCAAATAAAGATCAACAAATAGATCTTGTAAACAAATATGAACACTGTTCTATCACCAATCAACGAATGAAAGTATATGATTGACACCCTAATACAAACAAGGTCTTATTTAGCACCAAGGGTGACCAAAGCATGTGATTTACCTACAACTACGAATAATATATCATTAATATCATTTATCCACAAGTAGGACGCATGTATTATGAACTTATCAATATATCACTCATTTAGGGATATTTGAAATATGAATTATTAAGTTATCACTCATTTAGCGATATTGAAATATGAATGCATGAATTTATGAATTTATCACTCATTTAGCTATATTTGAATTATGCATTTACGAATGTATCACTCATATAGCGATATTGACATAACTAATTACAACATGGAACACACACACACACACACACACACACACACACACACACACACACACACATATATATATATATATATATATATATATATATATATATATATATATATATATATATATATATCGTGGCGTCCAGTTGACGACCAAGATGTATTTCCGGTTCCACCGCTCTAGTCAATGGTCAAGGAGCCACCACGTATGGTCCGCCCCTCCCAGTCTGTTGAAGGATTCCTCGAGAGTCTTCTCATTCAACACAGACCCGATGGACGCGAAGCTTTGGTCCCTCACATCGAGAACACCAGTACTCTCTTCCGAGCCAATGTTACCAGACATTGCGTACACGTCACAAGGAACCCCACAGAGTTCTGCGACTCCACATCATCAAACCATATTCAAAAGCAGCTCTACAGCTGAAGATTGTTCCCGTAAAGTGGTAATCTTCCTGACAAGACTCGTCGTAGTGTAATTTATACATAGAGAATTTGTTCTATAAGTACCCTAGCTGTGATGAACATGCGCAGCTAGAGAACTCGAGGTACTTGGGTTTTCAATGCAGGCAATTTGCACATGCAGCATGGGTTGAATCACGCTCAGTATTTCGAAATAACTAGAGCCGACAAAATAAACCACCCTCGGCAACGAAACCCGATTACATTTTCGTTCACATATATACATTGATATACAGTACACACAATTCCGTGACACCTGGCGTGTATGAGACCACACTTACCTATCACGGCTCCCCAACCCGAAAGCCATGACGTGGGATTGAGAAGCGAAGCTTCCACTCAGTTGCACGTGTGTGTACAAAATTCTAAGTGGGGAAAAGGTATGGGGAATCTAGAAGGGATTCTGGGCTGGGAAAACCAAAATTGGTAAAAGAAATCTAAAATTCCCATTATCACACTACTACCGGTAAAGTAACTACCATTGTAATGTTTCCCAGAAATCCTTTATTTGTGCCATACTTTAAAAAGGGGATTCTGCCCCTTCCGGCAAATCTGAATCTCTGATTGCCTTCTATCCTGATACAGGGTATTAGTCCGCTTTCAGGATCTCGGCTCCTCCTTTCGAATACGGAGGAGCACGCATGTGTTTGAGTTAAGAGTTCCGTCCACGACCCCTTAAGGGTCAAAGCTCATGGCATGAACTTGCATTCTGTGAAATTTTGTTAGAACCTTTCGGAAAGGGAAAATTCCCCAATAATTTTCATTGTGAAATATATAATTAATATGATCTTTTCTTGGAAATCCCCATTTGCATTCTTAACACGTCCATGCCAACTTCTGGTTAGCTTGCATCGCTTTTATGCAATTCTACATACATTTTAAATCGCTCAAATATTGTTTTCAAATACTATTTAGTCGCCATCCTGATATAAAGAAATAAATATTACACCGAAATTAATGGTAGGGGTGGTACGATATTATTTTAGACGATGGTTTTTTTATCGAGTATGTTACAAACTTTCTTCTTATATATTATATATCACACTTCTTATCTATTACATATCACACTTCTCATCTATTACATATCACAATTCTTATCTATTACATATCACACTTCTTATCTATTATATATCACACTAGCATGCTACATATACACATCCTACAATTGCAAATGCTCAACAGCAAATATTCTAAAGCTCCCCCACTTGGCTAATTGTTTGAAGGATGAGGTAATCGTATATTGGCAATTTATTCGTTATAAAGTTTTATTTTCAAAATAGTTTTGTCTGGTTTTATTATTTTCAACAAAATTGATGAATAATCCTAAGACAATAATGTAGATCCTGAGATTCTTTACCATGAATAATCTACAAAAATGTACATTTGATATGATTTAGTTGAGTTTATTTAAGAAGCAATTCTTCGTAAAGCATATTGATAATTTACACGCACCCATCCACTTCCATCCACTGAAGGTTACGTTATAACGAGAACCATGCCCTCGAAATATACAAGTCAGTAGATCGTGGAGTGTTAACCGACAACTATCTTACTAGTTACTATTTCTGCTACTAGTAAATTTAGTCTGACAAAGATATGGAAACTGTAAAATGTAATAGTTGCAAAAGGATGTAAATTGGTTTCGACAGGCATTTATACATGTACGGCATTGTACACCAGAAATACAAATGTTAGGCAAAGGAAGATGATAAACGTCATCTTTCGATTTGTATACATGATAAAGGCATAAAACTGAAGTTTCTCGTGTGAATTGTTTTATTTTGTATACATATGTTTATTATTATCTCAGATTATTGGTCCGTATAGTCTTTACTGTTAAAGGGATGAATGATGGAAGTACTTTAAAGGAATTTATTTAAAATTACAAGAAAATCCAGTTGGAGGTATAGTTTGTGTTGTTTGTCTGTGTAAAAGTATATCGAAATGTTTAGCAATCGTTTTATGGTTGTTTATATGTCATAAACAAAGAAGAGTAATTCCATTTTTATCATGTGTTGAAGGTGATCTATTGTTCTATGGTGAATAGCTTACAAATATATCTAGAAATCAGGGATCTGTACGGTGACTGATTTTGGTATTCACTCATATGGTCGACTTTAGGTTTCAACTACTCAAACTGTGTAGTTCCATGTTCCGTTATAGTTGTACAGACATTTCTTTCTCAACTAGGCCCACCTGCTTGCTCTCGTCAATTTGCCTTTATTATGAACTTGCAATTAGCTTCTTGGTATGAGTTGTTAATTGGGAATATGACATCAAGTTGGTGCGAAGGGATTTGAGTGAAAATTGTTTAATTGCAAGTAATAAGAGACTACTGGTGCACCATACTCCTCTGAGGAATTGCTACCACTGAAGTTTGAATTACATCCAGAGCTCCTAGCCGTTCGTTTCACCCAGAGTCTCCAATGGGGATTACATTTAATGGTACGACTGAAGCAATTGATGCGACACCCTGGCTGTTTTGACGTAAAAGAAACTATTACAGCAACATCTCTCTCATTTCTCCGTAAGAAAGCGATGATCAGGTGTGCTGAATCCGGAGAGATGGCTGTTCTATGGGATTGACAGACCGGAGTAAGCAGACGAGCTTTTGCAGATATTGGATACAGAGGTCAATTAATAAAATGTAAAGGGTCATAAAATGGCGGGACTTATAAATGGATGTAAAACTATATTAAATTAAACGGAATAAATACATGAAATTAACATTGTACATTTTACAAACCATCTCGAAGACCAGCACAATAATCTTTAAAACTGGCACTTTTATATTTAATAGCTTACATCGTCTCTTTAATCTTTTCCTTTTTTGATATCAGACTCATACTGGAGTTTGTATTTCCCAGCGTTGAATTTATTACAGGCATTTCATAAATTGAAGTTTAAGAGAGCGATTTAAATCAGATTGATTTCACTAAATTCAATTTCTGTTTTTCTCTAGTCGTTGTGGCGAGATTTGGAATAAAGATAAAAGGTCATCAGATGTAGAACAAACACAGCTGGAAAATTCTCTAGAAAATTATCTGTGTCATATGTGAGATTATTGCATGTGGCAAACTTTAAGGATTTTAATGTTTGGCTTGATCCACAGGGAAGAATAAAAGAACTTCAGATTTCAATGTTATTATCGTTTAATTTCTTTTTTACAATTCTTCCTCCGTTTGAAAACACAGAAGTATATCCTTATTCATGCTAGAGATAGGTAGATTAATGCTTGTATTCTCTTTATGTTGTTTTTCAAAGCAACTATGCGAAAATAAATTAACATTACTTTTAGACATAGACATTGTTGCTTTACTATAAAAGTAAGAGAGAAAAAAACCCACCTCTATCACTTCCTCAATAAACGTCACTTTTTTATATTTTTTTTTTTGGAGTGCATTTAAAATGAGGCAAAAAATTTAACATAAATGATGATAAAGAAGAGTACTTGAGGTATCTATATTATGATCCTGAAAGAACAGTTGCTTCCACAGATATCAACCAAGTGTGAAATGAAATAAAACAAGATAAGAAGAAGATCAAATCCAGTGAATTAAAAAATGGTTGACTCAAGAATGTACCTATACATTACTCATACGAGTGATATAAAGATTTTAGTACAAAAGGATATATGTAGCTGACATTGATTCTCAATTTAGTCAGACATTGTTGAAATGAATGATACCAAAAAGGACAATAACGTGTATATTTTTACAATGCTATCTATTTTCCCCAAATATGCATGGGCTAAGAGAGTGAAATCTAAAGGACGGGATGATATTTATGACGCATTTAGAGATATTTTTAAAGAGGAAAAACCAGAAAAGATCCAGTTCGATAAAGAGAGATAATTAAATAATTACAAAGTTAAGGAATTGTTAGAAAAATAAAATATCGAATACTTTTCTACGTCTCAGTCCCCCATCCCCCCTAAGCATCTGTAATGGAAACGTTTAATAAAACTTTAAAAAGAAAAGGTAGAAACACTTTACACAAAACAGAACTAGAAGATGTGTAGATGTATTGTCTAACCTCATCAATGGATATAACAAAACTTATCACAGGCCAATAGATATGACTCCAATTGAAACTAGCGCTCCAAACAACATATGCATTATGGATCAGCTTATTTAGTTATCTGGCAACTGATACTTATGGAACGTCTAAATATAATATAAGTCAGAAGGTTAAGATTTCAGAACATAAATATATCTTTGCAAAATGGATCTACACAATTTTACAGAAGAGATTTTTTCGATGAGAAAAGTGATATTAGGTCACCCAGTTGTATATAATTTCGAAAGTTAGAGAATGTTGAGGGGATTTTTGACAAAGAGGAGATGTCACTCTACAACAAACAAGACAATAAGTATAAAGTTTAACAGAATTTGAAGACGAAATTAATTAACAGTAATATATATGTGCCAGTCAAATGGAAATTATATAATGTTTCTTTTAACAGCCGTGAAGCTGCTGAGAATATTGAGTCACTACAATAAATGGAAACTCCCTAATGCCAAACTGCAGATGTAACACTGGTACTCCAAAATTCAGTGATACACCCAAGAATAAGATAAAGTAAATCATAAAAAGACAGATTTTATGACATTTGGATTGATGACTTAATGCCTACTTAAATGGTCTCAAGATACCTGCTGGTATTGTAACATTGTGGATGAGAATAAAGTTTCCATCGACAACAACAATGGAAAGATTGGATGTTTCTTCTCAGACATGTGCAAACAGATAGGATTGGGAAGGAACGCAAAAATATTGCTGAAGAAAAAAGGTTTAATGTGTTGTCAATTTATTTCTTTCACAATTCTGAACAAACATAAATAAATTAAATAATTGGCGACTTTAAAATTTTAAATGAGGTGCATACTATGATTTTGGAAAGCAATAAGAAGATTAGAATTATTTGTGAAAATTAAAAGTAGTAATAAATAAATTACTACTGTCAGATATTATAAATGCAGTAAAGAAGAGTCAGGTGGCCAGATCAAACGATGTAACTCACAAGACTAAAGGTGATAGCATTGCTTTAATATTTCGTAACGGAGGAATTGATAAGATAAGTGAAAACAATCGGAAGAGAGTTACTTGCTAGTGTGGAAAAATTGTAATAAGGGAATCAATATGCAATCACAAGAAAGTAACTTTAGTTTTGAATTGAATAAATAATATGGTAATAAATGCCTACAATTATTGCTTCTCCTATACAAAAAAACCCCCATTTTATCCGTCTTCCAAATATACAGGAAATTAGTATAATCAACAGATAACATATAAATAAGCGGGGTTGGCGGGTGGTGGTGTGGTGGTGGTGTTGAATCATACCTGAAGAAACTTAGAGAGTTTGGTTCTGTAAACGTCCAGCTAGACCTAGAGATTACACTCGCAGTGAGAACACAATACAGACTAATTTGTAGGGATTGATATCACGTATGACAGTTTTAAACATCATAAACAGAAAGAAATGCAAATGGTATATAATATTTAATACTACTTGTAGATATATACCAATCAATGACATTAAGATCATAAATAAAATTACCAACATGGGTGAAAGACACAAATGCTTGTCTTAACGTTTAAAAAATCTTTCTTTTATACCAGTGGTCACCAACGCGGTACCCGCGGGCGCCATTTCGACCGCCAAGGTTTTTTGTGTGCCCGCGGAAGAGGTTATAATGAATAATAATAATTTTAAAAAATGGGTCAAGTTAATTGGTTGGTGCCCGCCACTCTCTCATAAAGTCACAAATGTGCTCGTAGGCTCAAAAAGGTTGGGGACCCCTGTTTTATACCATAGAATCTATGATAAACCCACCAAGAGATCATGAAAATAGACTCGCCAAAATAAAACTCAGACGGATATAAACACTGGTTTCATAGACGAGCGATGAAAAAGACGACACTGATGAATCTGTAAATGAATTCAAAGTACCTGTGAATGAATAGGAAATCCCAGACAGACCCATAAAACTAGTCACAGTAACAGAAAGAAACAGAGACAGTCACGTGGACATATTAACTGTGTTTGATGCAAACAAATATCAGAATTGCGGAATAAATGATTTGTCTTGGTTGATGTCATTCCAGATAAACAAACACGTCAATAAAAATTAATTTTGCAGGACGTGTTTGTAAGAAGTGCTTATATCATTTTAACACCGAATGAAAATTGCATGAGCATCAAAGAGCATGCAAACATGTAGATAACTCAAAACACCGGTAGAGTGCTCTGTTGTGAAATTGGAAGAAGCTAACATCATCAATTAACAGTTTTGTATGTTCTATTCTGTGATTTTGAACGTATTATGGAGTATATACACACTTGCAAACAAGATTCTAATAAATCATAGACAATACAACCAGTCAACCATATACCGTCAGGATCTCGTCTTCACATTAGATCAATATACAAAGAAGATGGACAATACAACAAGTCAACCATATACCGTCAGGATTTCGTCTTCACATTAGATCAATATACAAAGAAGATGAACCTATAGTATACATTTAAAGATTTTATGATCATGTTCAGAAAATTTTTGAAACTGTGTACGAAGAACTTAAGAAAAAAAATGCTGCTTAAATTAGATTCACGAAAGATGATAAGAAACATTTAAATTCAAACAAAATAGGTCATATTCGTCAAAAAGAAATAAACCAAAAGGTTAAGAGAACACCGTCATTTAACAGGTAAGGACTGAGTTCCTGCACATAACAAGTGTGAACTGAATTACAGATATCCAAAGTATATAGCACTCTGTATTCTCATCTGTTTATCATGACGTTGGTGAACAATGACCCAGATCGTTTGACAGTAATACTAAATAATAATGAACAATACATTTCGTTCAGTAAGGATTTCGTAGGCGACAGATTTGAAAAGAATGGCAAGGAAGCTATTAAAAGGACGATAATCATATTCATATATAGTTTTCGTTTTTTTGTCTTCGTGGGACAATTGTTTGAACGTCTTGCAAGGAATTTAAATGATGGCAAATACACTGAAGCCTTGACATATTTTACAAACGCGAAAACAAATCTTTAAGAAAAGACATTTACCCGTTCGAGAACATGGTTGATTTTAAAGGGTTTGAATAAATTAACACTGATCGAGAAAGTTTAGTCCCGTCTCTGAGGATCAGGGATAACAGTTTGGCTTCGTTTTGTGGAGTTTAATGCTATTTTTCAGCACATGATAGGCTACGCATGGTGCTCAGTATATTTGGTGGAGGAATAACCCGGGAAGACCGCGAAGAGAACCACTGACCCAAGGGAAACTACTGGCAAGCTTTCTCACATACCCACGTTAGTTGAGTCGAGACTCGAACTGTAAAGGCCAGCGCTTTAGACCACGCGACCACCCTGGACCCCCACGGATAACAAAATAGGATTAAGACTGCTACAGTAAGAAATATATTTTAATGTTGTGAGATATTTTTTAAAAGTTTAGGAATGACTGCAGGAATAATTATAAACAACATCTGCCACATTATTAAAGAGAACAGGGACTAGCACATGATGCGAGTTTGAAAATAAGTGAAGTAGAATTAAAATTACTTGCATACTATTATATGTTCCAGATGATTGAAGCATTACACAAAGGATGGATTAGCTTTATACAACAACGCAAATCATGAGTACGGACTATGTGCTTGATACAACAACGCAAATCATGAGTACTATGTCCTTGATACAACAACACAAATCATGAGTACTATGTCCTTGATACAACAACGCAAATCATGAGTACTGTGTCCTTGATACAACAACGCAAATCATGAGTACTGTGTCCTTGATACAACAACGCAAATCATGAGTACTGTGTCCTTGATACAACAACGCAAATCATGAGTACTGTGTCCCTGATACAACAACGCAAATCATGAGTACTATGTCGACGATGAAGGTACAATGAGAGATCATAGAGAATGTGATAGATCTATGACATAGGCATTCATTATGTACCCTTATACTAACACGTTATAATCAGTCATGAGCCAGTTCGTACCTGTCAAGAACTTTAGATGAGCAAACAACCAACAAATCAAAGTCATTAAAGACAATATAATTTATTTGAAAGATGCCGAAAGCTTTAGTTGTATTTTATAAGCATATGCAGAGGTACCAACACATATACACGACAATTTCAATGACTACCCATCAGTGCTTGAAAAGCCAATCCAGAAGAATGTGATTTATGACTATTACAGAAGAAATTTTTAGTGGAGAAAAATGGTACAAAATCGTTTGTGCCGAATGTATTGTGAATGTTGAAAAATAAAAGAGATACGTTATCGACTATAGTAATTTGAATGTGTTTGTTCAGTAGGTTCGAGAGCAAAAAAAAAAAAAGAACATAGGTTCGTGTTACTCGACCAAGAAGTTTAGCTAAAAACTTACACTGAATTAAATACCACTCTAAGACAAAATGCAATCAATGACTTTGAAAAGGATAATTTTCAAATTCATGAATAAGTCCGTGTCAGGTAAGCAGATGGAAAATCTACGCAAGAAACAAAGTTTAAAATGTTAACTGATGAACGTAAATTTCACATAAACCATAAAAATGTATTATTAGAGAGTTTAAAGAACAAGAACAAGAATATCAACTTAGCCAAACATATTTATGGTGGCTTTACTGGGCTACAACTAAATAAGCTGCTAATTAATAACTTTTCCTTCAACAAACTAAAGCCAATATATTGTCACAAAGTGAGGTTGTTAATTACATATACAGATTCCTTATGCATTCATGAAGAGACTGATAATTTTTACATTGATATAAAGAATAGCATCCAGTTGAATTACACAAATGATTACGAAAATATCTAATATCTGGTGTTCCATAAATGAATAGAAAGGTCGTTTCAACTATGAACTATGTGGTGTGCCTAAGCAAGAATTGTGTTGTTTTAGCAGTAAGCTTTAATCTTGTAGGACTGACACAAAAGTAAAGAACGTCTGTAAAGGGAAAAAGAAATAGGTGATCAAAAACAATCTCAGATTTAACGTCTACAAGGTTTGTGTCTTTTTAAACAAAATGATGGTCACCAAGAGATGAATTTAATTAGAACGTACCATATACAATATTACGATTAATAAGGTTGCATTAAGTTGTCATGATGATAAACGTCACTTAGTTGTTAACATACGACCTTGTTATCAAATGCGTATTTCAATCTCATTCAAAGTTTATTTCTTTTGTTTGTTTCAACGTTTCAAATACCTTTTCTCAGAAGTAATGGTCCTAAATTGTTTGTCTCCAACACATTTTCCATCAATGTCATATCTTTACAGTAAACGACCACTAAAGTCCTAATATTAGCAACTAAAGTCCTAACATTAGCACACTAAAGTCCTAACATTAACACACATGTCCTTTATGCCAAAATTAATTTTCTGTACTACCGCCTACACAGACATTTCGTATTGTTTAGCATTAAACACTATCACCTACACAGATATTCCCTATTGTTCAGCATTAAACACTATCACCTACACAGATATTCCCTATTGTTTAGCATTAAACACTATCACCTACACAGATATTCCCTATTGTTTAGCATTAAACACTATCACCTACACAGATATTCCCTATTGTTTAGCATTAAACACTATCACCTACACAGATATTCCCTATTGTTTAGCATTAAACACTATCACCTACACATATATTCCCTATTGTTTAGCATTAAATGCTAACTTGGTTAGGTTAGTTTCCTTCTTCTGTGCATCCTCTAAGTTGGCACAATTGTCTATCAGAAACAAATTGTTAGTACCCTGATAAACATTAATAAGAAATTCTAACCATTTGACTAATTTGTTATCAGGATTGCAAACACTTGTCTTGCTCAATTTTGTATGTTTTGATTGTAACAAATTGTCATATTTCAATTCAATCATAAATGAGAGCACAATTAGCCTCTTGTGTTTCGTCTTTAGCTTCTTCGTCTCTGTGTTTCATATATTCATTATTGTGATCCTGAATTTACTTTTATATGTTGCATAAGTTCTCTTCAAAGTCCACGTATATTTTGTGAACTTTTGTTTTGCAATATTTGAAAAACGAGATGTATTTATCTTTGATATATTGTTTCATGTTTTTCCATATTTTCTCGTTTCTCCTCTCTTTTGTAACTGTCAAATGTTACAGTTTCCATTTATTGGTCAGACTAAATTTACAATAGACGAAGTAGCAGAAATAGTATGTAGAAAAATGGTTGATCGTTACTTTCTACTGACATAATTGTGTCTTTCCGAGGGCATGGTCCTCTTTATAAAGTTACCCCCAGGGGATGAAAGTGAGTTGGTCGATGGATGTAAATAATCAATAGCCCAGATTGGTTGCCATGGTACCATCACACATCTTGCTTCTTCTGCTGGCTATATCCATTTTTACAAACAGTCCAGCAGCAGTGTCATCTGTCTACAATAAAGTCTCCTAGCTCCCCATAATATAGCCTCTTATAATGCGCGCGTTACACTTTTATGATCATACTTTAACGACTCTAAAACATAAGTTTTGAATCAATGAAATACATGTCTTCATTGCAAGCACATTTTTATGTAAGATTTAACCATTTTCTGTTCGAAGGAATGCAGAACGGGGACAAAAAGTCAAATGCTATTGTTATTGACTAGTACATTTTCTATTCTAAGATAATTAGTGGAACCAATGGGTATGTATCGCATTCTGGTATTTGCAGGTAAAAGACACACTTAAAGATGTGTTTTACTTAGTCCTCGTTAAATGTATTGAAAGGTTTGAACGTCAGAACATACTTCTAATTTGTATGCAAATCACATACATCTCCCGGGGTCCCCAACAATTTATATTACTTAAATAGAACCAGTCTATCTCCGCCCGACTCGTGTATCAGTGGTACAGGTTTTCAATTTATGTCTGTGAAACATTATCTGCTCTCTAATCACCTTTGCTATTATACCTGACATCTGGAATTTCGAATATCTTTACTAAAACACACAAATTCGGAAAGCTTTCGTTGCTCTTGAAATTCAGTCCTGGAAATTTCGTCAATGTTCTTATAAATGTTGCAAGGATATAAAATTAACTGGCATTGAGCCGAGGGACACATGTGGTTCATGCCTTTAGGCTAAAGATAACTTTTCAAAGACTTGCAATTATATCACGACGATTTTATTCATTCTGAAAGTAGTAATAAAAAGTATCAAATGTTTTAGGTAAAACGTAGCCACCAAAGTGGCCATCTCATATTTAGCGGAAATTAAGAGAGCTGTATTTTGCTTCCAATCAACATGAATTCCAGCTATATGAATTTTCTGGAGTCAAAAACTCATCAACAGTTTGTGTTTGCCTTGAGTTTTGGCATATTGTTTCCTTTTAAGTTATCTTGTCACCTATTAAAAGAGGTAAACGTTACGGATGTAATTCTGAAAGATGACTCTTGTAAGCATATCCCGTTTGAAATTAACGAATCAAATTGGGGGGGGGCGCATTTTCTGCTTATATTTTGACTGCATATACACGTATACTGGCGCTATTTGTCATGTTATCTGACCGTTTGATTTGTTCGTTCTTCATTCATGCTATTAGAAAGACGACCCTAAATTTGTATTCCTATTTACTCTGTTTCTTCCCTGTAACCCTGTAGCAGAAATTACACATAATTGATTAATACCTTTCAATTATGAGAGATTAAGAACTATATTACATTTATAACAACTGCTAATCAATGTTACAAGCCATATGATTGATGCTAGATGGTTATATCCTTACATAACACAATCATACACAAGCTATTATTCGTGTCGGGTGTGGTCTTTGTCATCACTGTAGAATATTAACTTATGTTCATGATATCCGATTGTAACCTTCATAAGAAATAACAATTATTTTCCATTGTAATCCGATTGCATCCTTTATAAGAAAGCAAATATACATGAAGGGTAATGAGAGTAAGAGAGATAACGTATGATAAGTATAAAGATTATGTATCCAGGATAAGTATAAAATTAATTTCTGCACATGAATTAAAAGGTTTAAATATTGACACAAATCAAATAAATCTAAGTTTGTTTACTTTTTAGCTTTTTTTGGTCAAATGAAAAAGAAAGTAAAATGTTGATGATGTTATGCCCATATAGTCGATATATATATATATATATATATATATATATATATATATATATATATATATATATATTGCTGCTAGAAGAATGCATTTGTGAAACTTTATGCATCTAATTTTGTTTGTTTTGAAAGAAATAAGCTGATGCTGTTAGAAAACGATGTCTTATGTTATTAAAGAATGCAGTCTTCAACATTTACACTAAATATGTAAGTCTATACATGTTATCATTAGATGCAAACGTCAGGAAGAGGGAAGGCATAATGGTGAAATGAAAAGTGTGTTAGAAGAGAACACTGTCGATAGTTTTTCTTTAAAAATATTTAATGGTCAAAACAGTACACAAAAATGTATTGAAGAAGTGCATTGGTAACCCCGATATTGTCCATTTCCTGGTTATAGATCGGCTCATGTCACGAATATCATTGAAAAAAATCAATGAGGTGAAGTACAAATGTTTTCATTTTAGCGAGGGGGAATATTTGTCTGAGAGAGAAAATCAAGTTCAATCATATTTATACAAATAAGTATAATTATATCATACACTAAAGAAGCAAATAAAAATATATGTATCATAGACTCGGGTTTTAAATCATTTTGAAACAATTCGCTTGTACATTTAGAGCTGGGATATAGTAATCGTGTCGAATAAAAAAGATAAGTGAGACAAGATAAATATTTTGATCGAACAGAATACAGTTATTTATTGTTCATATTATGCCATATCACTCCTGTTATTGCATAAATCATAAATTTTACAATGTATGCGTATTTGTTAAACTGAGTACAGTCGTTTATGTTTCCTATTATTAATTATTTTATTAAAATAAAGATAGGAACTTGAAGTGTCACACACTGAATCTCATATAGATCAAAGAAAATGCTATAAAAGCAGATTGATTGGTAACACACTTCCTTATTATTATGTACTCTCTCATCCGATTAAAACAAAAATGGTGCTATCAATCAACGCGTCTTTCTAAAATTAAAGTGAATTGCACGGGTTTCGAACATTTGAATATAAGATTTTAATGACAATGAGCACAAATGTAGGCTGTGAACACACTCTTCAACCGTTCACAACATAATATTCGACATGACTCTGGTAAATTTCCAATTGCTAAATTCAATTTTAATGTCATTCATTCTAATTTTGTTTTAACAAAATGATGCATTACACGTGTTGACGCATGACGATAAACTACTTTAAATAATTGAAAACTTCAGGAGTTTTTTATATGTTTTTAATGCAGTCGGCAATAAATAAACTGTACTATTGACACGATAATTTGAAATGGATGCTGTAAACAACTAACACATTTATCACCCACTGTTTAGCTCGGTGGTTCTAACATCTAAACGGATCGTATAGATGACAATAAATATATATTTTAGTTTAAGTGGGTCTAAAATTTCTAGGTATGCTTCACCGTTTTACAATCATAAATGTGTATCTTATTATGGTTTTTTCGTTATTACCATGGTTTTTACAGTCAATTGAAAGATAAACTATCATTTATGCTGTTTAGTCTGTTGATTTATCACTACAGTCTAAACTAACCGTAGCATGTCCCTACATGAACAATACCTCTGCGATGTTGACGCCATACCCAGACTGTCGTTTAGAGATATGGGTCCTGATGAAATAATGAAACTGAGTAAATTGTTATCATGTCTCTGTAATGAAACTGACTAAATTCTCATGTCTATGTAATGAAACTGACTGAATTGTTATCATGTCTCTGTAATGAAACTGACTAAATTGTTATCATGTCTCTCTAATGAAACTGACTAAATTGTTATCATGTCTCTGTAATGAAACTGACTGAATTGTTATCATGTCTCTGTAATGAAAGTGACTACATTGCTATCATGTCTCTGTAATGAAAGTGACTAAATTGCTATCATGTCTGTAATGAAACTGACTAAATCTGTACCATGTCTCTCTAATGAAACTGACTAAATTGGTATAATGTATCTCTAATGAAACTGACTAAATTGTTATCATGTCTCTGTAATGGAACTGACTAAATTCTCATGTCTCTGTAATGGAACTGACTAAATTGCTATCATGTCTCTGTAATGAAACTGACTAAATTGTTATGAGTTTTCTGAAATGAAACTAAATTGTGTTCATATCTCTGTTAATAAATCTAAAGGCAATCTGACTGCTTCCTTCTTACAGATTAATGCTGACATTTTTTTTCCATTGCCATAGTTACTATACTGTTCCAAATCCCTCGCACTATATTACCACCAACTTCCACTAAATATGAATGATATGGTTCCCGACAGTCGTGCGAATTCCTGGGGGGAAATCTTAAGTAGCCCTCATTTTTTCCACATGCTGCCTGTTTTACGCACACATCCCTTGTCTGTTAAAAAAATAGCAGGGTACCAAAGAAGCAGTAAAATACATTCACCATTCCCATTCATTTATTCCAGATAAATATCCGACAGACAGTCTCATTCGCCAAATATGTGGGTAAACATGGACCAATTAAGCTCAAATTCGTTAAACTGAATTTTCTTGATGGGTTAAATAATCTTGCCGTCTTTACTAATTGTCTATGCGAGCATCAAAGTTGGTAACAATAAATTCATTTAAAATATAACATATATACCAGAAATGAAAAGACATTTGATTGATCTCGTGGGCATTATATGTGGTCGATACAGCACACAACAATTTTCACGTGATTGGTGTAGCAGATATATTGTGATCTTTTGTATATGAAATATGGCCTTGTAACTCATTTTAAGCACAGTTTAAATGTGCAATTTTGTAAGTTTTGAAATTATACACATGCATTTTATAAACAGTACCTTGAATTCCATTTAAAGAAAACAATTGATATTTTGATATTCAAATACAGAAACAAAAAAATAATTTCCAACATTTCATACTTAAAACATCACTTGTGTGCAAAAAATATGGACCATTATCCGACTAGCTGTCAAATTTGTAATTGAAAATGGGTATATTGAAGAGAAAACCGTTAAAGTTTAACCAATTCAAACAGATTGATTTTTAAAAAATGTCTTTCTTAAGAATACCTGAGCTCTGATCGCTATGTACGCTAGTGGTGGGATAGAACTTTAATTTTCAATTAGTCCTAATTAGGTCCCGAAGCCCCCTCATCCAAGACATGTAGTTTCACAAACCAATTATGAACTCTTTACACTTGTATTAGATTTATATCTTAATAGTCGGTTTTACAAACACCACATGTTAAATAATAGTGATAATTTGTAACTTTATCCTTGTAAAATTCATTAATCCGCGTCTGGGCTTTTTTCATTGTGTGATGCTAAATTCCTCTACACCAATTAGTCATCTACAAAGATATGTAAGATGACACTGCAGTCCTCTTAATCCATTGTCCTATCGACTATCGTAATCAGTATTTAACTCCCGTAGTCAAAGGCCAATGAGATCTGAATAAAGTTAGGCGGAGTGGACCATAATTTTATTTTGCTGACATTTCGCTCAAGAGAGATAAAACATGGCTGATGATAGTTGTTTCAAGTTTTATATACCGTAATCTTGTAATTAATTACCGTATTTTGTAATTAATTACCGTAATTTTTTAATTAATTATCACTTCTTTTACTTAAAGTAGCTGACCGTAGCGGCTGAGTTAACTTATGGGAATTCGAGCTCGAGAAAATGTTTTCGAATCTTTCTGGAGAAGAGCTCGGCTAATTTCAAATTACGAAGGCTTAATTAGTGCACGCTTCACCAGCATCAACGCTGACTTTTCTAAGGCCGGTGAGGATTTAAACTGCAATAGTGGTTGCCCTTGGGGCCGCGCTAGGTAGTGTTTTCGAGATAGACTCCCTTAAGTTCAAATAAAATTCTTCTTAGATTAGCTTTTGTCTTTCTACACATCAATTAATAAATCTCTCTCTCTCCTCAATATACCTGCACGCGCGCGCGCACACACACACACGCATACACACACACACACACACAATAAATACCAAGATCGAGCAAACCTCAATTATATTTAAATGTAAGATCAGTTAATTATATACTTTGGTATAACATGTTTTATACTTATTCTCAGATGGCATGTGGTGTTCATTTGAATAGTTTTGCTCTCACAGGATTATAATGAATATTTTACAGAGAAAGTTACATTTTGAAAAAGAATACATAACAATATCACACAAATGGGGGACAGATCTTATTCACAGATATTTTGTTCTTTATTGATTTGAATCCTGTTTTTCCTCTACAGAATGTTTCAATGTAACAGGTTTCTTTAATTTTTCTACCAAACTCTTGACTGAAGTCTTTATCGGAAGAAGACAAGAAAAAATTGATGACACACGCAGCATGACCGGAAGAGTAATCATTAATTCTCTTCAGTGTCAAGAGTATGCTATTATTTGCAATTTAATTAAAAAAAATTGTCTGTGAAATTGTCATACTTTATGATAAAATGAATTTATGTTGGCTGAAAGAATTATTGTTTATGCATGGTGAGTCACAAAGTAGCGGATTTAGGGATAACCAATAACCAAGGTAACAGCTTGAACATTCAGAAGTACGAGTGGGGTAATTGAAACTGTATTGGCTGCGCTCCTTCTAATTAATGTCAGAAAGATAACACTGTCCGTTTTGCTAAAACGGAACAAACTGTTGAAGCAATAATGTGTGATATTTCAGAATCTCGATGTATTGATGCATATCTATCAGAACACGCTCTTTCTGTTGCATTATTATACAATAATAACAAATAATATGCACGATTTTAAATGCAGAAAAGATGTCAGAAACCTTTTCTGTGTTCATTTTGTTCCTTCCATTTTGTATTCCAGATGTAGACTAAAATAACTGGGGCAATTGGTGACATCAAACCTTTATTTTATACAAAATATTTTGCACTGAATAATTGCTGAAAAGTTTCACTCTCTCTTTGTGTGTCACTTTTCCCCACAAAAATGGGCACAAATTAATCAAAAAGTATTATAGCAATAGACCAAATATTTTCACGTTTAAAGAACTTTTAAATCAAACATCAAGTGTCGGGTGGGCCAACAAATTGGACCTTAATTTAGATTAGGCGGACCACCATTAGGGCGGCCGACGTTATAGTATCACCTACATAACCGTTAACTGATAGCTGTTCGTCACGAAAAAACAGATCACATATACAGTGTAATACAGGAGTGAAACAATTAGTTTCTGCGTGATGATTAAGACTTTTGGATGCATCAGTTAAAAGCCGGCCTAAATTACATACTTGCTTGTTACCGTAAAAGTCGAGTCCAACTGCAAACAACATTGACCCTGATCTGCCGGCGTATAATGCTCCAGCAGATCAGGGTCAATGTTGTTTGTTCTACTGATTGGACTAATCAGTATTATGCGACGGCAGATCTGGGTCTATGCAGTTTGCAGTTGGATCTGACGTCTACGCAAGTAGAGACCGTAGTTATTAGACAACCATCATTACGTTTTCTTTGGCTGAGTTTGACTGTAATTATGTATCTTATATATCCGAAAAGCCATCGTACGCAACATATATAGTCTATTTGCATACCCCCAAAATAATAACATCCGTCTCTTGACCCTTCCTATAGACCTTTCTGTACGGTTTTAATGGGTGCTACGATGTTGTATCACGTGACATTCCGCCATTACGGTACTGATATGCACAGTGCTCGGTACAGTGGAAGCTATGTTCGTACACATTTACTGTAAGCATCATTCATTTGCACAAGCATTTATGTTAACAGCGCATCGCTGTGAAAAAAAATTTGGTGAATTGAGGACCCTAAAGCTTCACTGTTGTTATAATTGATACCTTTTACAGTGTAATTTCGTATAATTATTTTTGTATCCAGAGGCTATAATTACATGCAGTCATTCATATTTTCCTCAGTTATTTATTTCATAATTCTAAATTTGGAGTTATTTAACTAATTTTATAAACTTTTCTTCAAGAATATTTTTTTTAAATATTTTGGGCCCCTAATAATTCCACCAGCTAAAATAGGTAATACTTTTCGTAACGTATTTTTTCGTTTACTAATTCACATATATCACATAATTAGGTGCATAAATTAATTACCTATAACTGATAAATAAACACACAAATGAATGATTTAATGAATTATTGATTTAAAAAAATAATTACAATAAATGATCAATAAATAAATTGAATTCTATTCACTATATTGATGAATGTCAGATTTGAAAATCCCCTGAAGACATAAACACTATCAAAAACCGGGGTTACATCTGTACGATCCTCTCCTTAGGAATTATAAAGGTGATTAATAACTTATTTACTTATTATAAACATTATGAAAAAAAGATGTGATTTCTTTCCACAAACTGTTTATATTTTAAAACTTAGCCGACATTTCAAAATATTCCATTATAGTCAGTGTTTATCTTTCAATTGACCAGAAAAAGAGAAAAGTAACCATAATGCCCCTAAGTATTTAGTTTGTGATTACAGATCAAAGAGGTAAACAACGAAACCATAAAAATTTATCAAAATAAGTGGTTTTTCAATTACTTGGGGATTTCGGTCTCTTTTACTTTTACAAATAATTTGTCAAATTTTTAGAATTCCTCTGGAAGTGCAAATTTCTTTTTTTGTGGACCCCTCTTAGGCCTCTAGCTATGTTAAGCTATCAGCCCTTAAGGTGTCCCCCTTTGTGCCGAAATGTTTTAAAGGTTTTTTTTATATCTGTTTGTACCCCCATAAAGTCTGTTGTTGTGGGTTTTGAAAAAAATCAAAAAGAATTTTGAAAAGAAAATTTTATTGTTACTTTTTAGACTAGGGTTCCTTTTTGTATATTATTTTTGAAGGGCGTACTTGATTTGAAACCCGTTTCCAGGTTCCCAATCGTTCCACCCTAGGCCTAAAGAATTTACTCCATGGCTTGTACTCCCCTCCTCAGGTATTGCCCTTGCGGCTGGTTTCCTTGCCATGTTATAAAGGTTGTTTTCAGTGATCCTTGCCAGGGATCTTTTAAAGTCCAGTGTATGCTATATGTATGTTGCTATATTGTGTTATCGTGTGCTATAAACCCCTGTATTCTTGTTTGGACTGGCTTTTTAGTTTCCAAATTTTGTTGTAGTTGTTAATTACTTTTAAAGAAAAGATAAAAAATATATACAGATATAAAGTTTTGAAAAAAAAGAAAAAAAAGAAATAAGTTCCAAAATGTATAATCTCTTAAAGGAGATTAAATATTGGATGCTGGTGGCGCAAAATTTGTTGGCCCATGTTGGAGGTATTATGGTTTGCAGATTTTATTGGTACCTTTCCTCCATCCATAGGCCATACTTGTGCTCCCCCTGTGTCCTTTTGCTCTGGTTTTTAAGACCATATTTAAAATTTCCAAATTATATTTCTTATTTATGCTATACAAGTAAACACAAAAAAAAAAAAAAAAAAAAAAAAAAAAAAGGTATGGTTGGTTTGTGTGTCTGAGATGCATGTAGGCATGGTAGAATTTCGCAGTTGTTAGTATTATTTTCTTGTTTTCCCCTTGTTTTCTTGTTTTGTAATGTTTATATCGTTTATGCCTCATTTTTCGGGTACTCTGATGTGACCCTTACTACTTCGCGTTAGCCCTGTAGCCTCGGTGTCACTCGTCCTCATATCCTACTTTGAGTTACATACCCCCCCCCCCCTGTATTTAAATCTGCTTCCATTTTGTTCCTATCTGTTTGTTAGATTATGTTAGCACTGCGAAGTTCTTGTTAAATGTTATAAAACAATGGTATCTATTTCTATTATTTTATTTTACACTTTTCAGGGATGAGGGGTCCAGCTCCTTTTAAGGTACTCCCTTTAAGAGGGAATTTATCCTTCGCCCTCATCCCGCTAGTGTTTTATCATCTATTAGAGTATACAATCTTATATTAGAATATTTTAACAATTTTTTTTTTTTTTTTTTTTTTTTTTTTTAAATCCTTCTACCCCTCTATAGCATTTTATCATATTTCTTGTAATATACTCTACTATGTTATCATATAATTTTTTATTCCTTATATTATGGGTATATAATAAGTTTTCTTCCTTATACACTCCATTTTCCTTTTTTATCATATTGATTGTTGAAACCCTCTCCTGTTCTGTATCCTTACATTTTAGGATTACATGTTTTTTTGTGTATAACGCATTTTTACACAAAGGACATTTTATTATTCCAGGTGATAGATGCCTTTTAAAGGCCACATCTCCCGTCAACCACACATCATGAATATATTTATATACTAAACTTTGTTTATAATTTGATTTAATCCCTTTCCATTTTTCCCATATTGCCCCCCATTGTTGCCCCGGATTTTCTTTTTGTACCTTATGTATGGCTTGTTGGTTTACACCCTTCATTATGTTTATATACGTTAAAATATCTTTCTCTTCTATCCATATTTTAATATCCCCCCTATATTTCATGATAACATTTTTTATTGGAAGCAGTTTCCTCGGTGGTTCAATTGTTTTAATTAGTTTATTATTTCTATATATTTCAGGCATATTATTAATAAGAAATCCATAATTATATATATATAAAGCCGCCCACACGTATTCCTTTTTCCCCCATAGGTTTCTTATTCTGTTTATAATATACGCTCTTTTTCTATATTTCAGTTATGGTATACCCAATCCTCCCTCTATTTTGGATTTATATAGATTCTCTCTTTGGAGAAGGTGCATCCCCCCTCCCCATATAAAATGAATTATCTTTTTATCTATAGTTTCTAACCATGTGTCCTTAAAATCAATAATTTGCATAATATACCACAGAGTGCTGTATATGTAGGTATGTGCTACTTGTACCCTTTCCATTATATTTAAAGGTGTACATATCCATAAGTCAATTTGTTCTTGTACTTTATCTTTTAAAACATTAAAATTAGTTTTTCCAGCGTTTTTCCCAAAATACACCCCTAAAGCTTTCACTTTTTGTTTTATTAATTCTGGTGGTAAACCTGGGTGATTCCCACGCCAATTTCCTATTAAAAGTATTTCAGTTTTCATATGATTAATTTTTGATCCCGATGCTTTCCCAAAATCAAAAAATTCTTTTTCCAAATGTTTAAAAGAAAAGCCATCGTTTATAAAATTTGTGCAGTCATCTGCATGTTGAAGCATTTTAAATTCCTTTTTTATATTAGGTATTTTTATTCCTTGTATATTTCGATTATTATTTATTTTAATACATAAAACTTCAATTGCTAATACATATAGCAGCATAGACAGGGGACATCCCTGTCTTACCGACCTTTCAATTTTAAAACTTTTTGTTTTGGCTCCATTGATCTGTACTACCGATGTTATGTATGTATACATTACTTTGATCCATTAACAAAAGATGGGTCCAAAACCATAGTTTTTTAAAATATTCTCTATATAGCTATGTTCTACACGATCAAACGCTTTTTCCTGATCATATAGAATCATAGCTCCTTTCTCTCCTTTATTCTCTATATACTCTATTACATTTTGTATATTTAATAGATTATTTTTAATACTCCTCCCCCCTTCCCCACAACTTTGATTTATATTTATTATTTTACCCATACACATTTTAAGTCTATTAGACATAATTTTACTTAAAATTTTATAATCCGTATTAAGTAAAGAGATCGGTCTCCAGTTTTTTAAATCTTGTATATCCCCTTTCCCTTTATATATTACCGTGATTTTTCCCTCCTTCATTTTACCTGTCATTTCTTTATTTATCAAGATATTATTATATACATATTCTAAAATTGGAGTTATTTGTATTTTGAATTTTTGATAAAAATCTGCAGTGAGGCCATCTGAACCGGGTGATTTACCTTTATTTAATTGTATTATAGCTTTTTTAATCTCCTCTGCTGTTATGAAGTTTTCACATATATTTCTATGGTCTTCATCTATTTTTATAAATTGTACATTCTTACAATAGCTATCTATTTCTTCATACCTTATGTTTTGCGAGGTATACAACTCTTTATAAAAATCATGTATTTCTTGTAATATTTCCCCCTTTTCCTTAAGTATTACATTATTTTTCTTTAGAGTTTCCATGTTTTTCCCTTTTCCCCTCCGTATTTCCTCCCTCCTATATATTCCCTTTGCTTTTATGTACATACTATCAAATTTCCCCGCTCTAATTTTATTACCTGCCCTTTTATATTTTTGTACATTCTCATATTCTTCCTTATATTTATCCTTTTCCTCTTCACTTACATCTTTATTTATACATATATTTTTATACCTTTGTTCCACCCCCCTTATTTTATCTTGTTTTATAGTACTATATATCTTCGTAAATTTTTTCATCAATTCTTTTAAATCTTCCCATGCTTTAAGGATATCCCTTCTACCTTCTGTATTAAACCTATTTAAAATTTCTGTTATTCTGTCTGTATATTCACTTTCCATAAGGATAGAATTGTTGAGTTTCCAATATCCTTGTCCCCATTTATTTCTGTATTCCATATTTATATTTAGTATAACCGGATAATGATCAACTATTTTATCCCTTTGAATTTCACACATTACAACTTTATTTATTTCTGTTTTAGATATATAAAATTTATCCAATCTACTCCCTTGTCTGATTCCATATTCATATGTATATTCTATTTTATCAGGGTTTAGTTTTCTCCAAACATCTTCTATCTCATTTTTTTCTATAAAGTTTTTTATTATTTCCGCCCCTTCTTGCATTTAATTCTTGCCCTTTCATACCTCCGGTCCTATCTAAATTATTTGTTACCCAATTAAAATCTCCTCCAATTATGAAATTTTCCATAGAAAAGTCTTGTATATATTCTGTTAAATCATGTATAAATTGTAATTTTTTTGTTATACTTGTCCTTATATTGTTTGATACTGGCACATATACATTTAAAATATGCCATCCATTTATTTTTATATGTTTTAATCTCCCATTGAATTTCTTTTCAGTTATAATTTCCTCCCATGTTAGATTTAAAGCTTTATTTTGTAAAATTATTGCCACCCCCGCCCAACTTTCATTATTACTGTTATTTTCTAGCACTATCCCATTTAGTTTTTCCTCTATCTCCCTTTTTAATTTTTTATCTATATTATGTGTTTCCTGTAACAAAATTATATCAAATGATTTTGTTGTTTCTCTTAGTTTATCTAATTTATCCTTTATTCTATTTATGTTTATGGTTATCACACGGAGGTTTTGTCCCTCCATGGTACCATAAAACATTTGTTGTTAACGTTCCAGTTTTGTTTTTTAAAATTATTTATTTTATTTTTAAACATTTCTACGATTACTGTGTCACGTTCAGGTCACTCTCTGATTCTATTTCTGTATCACTCTCTAATTCTGTTTCCTCTTTTGGTTTTAAATTAGTTTTTGACTTTTCCCTATACTGTTCTATTGTTATTCTTTTTTTCCTCCCAGTCTTTTTTTCCTCCCTCGGCAGGGAGGCAGATCTCCCTGATTTGGGTTTTTTTGGAATATTTTTCTTTTCATCTGAGTCCTCTCTTGAGGGCCATTCTGCAGAGACTGTAACTCGTCTCTTTCTTTTCTGTGACATTTTTGGTGTGGAGGTTGTTGGGAATGTCCCATCCACACTCTGACTTATCTCTTCTTGCATTGTTATATGGGCCGTTTGCTCCTCCATTTCCTTTTCAGTGTATTTGGGAGCAAATGCCACTTCTTCTGTCTGGGTTTTCCCAGTTCCATCTTCCGAGTCATTGAAACTCGGTTCAATTAACAGGTAGTATGGTGCCTTACTCTGTTCCTTCAGTATCATTTCCCTTTTTTTTTGCTTCAGCATTTTTTTCTTTTTGTTTCTTATTTTTCTTTTCCCATTTTGAGTTTCGAAGGGCAGCGAGTTCTTATTTTCGAAATCTTCCCATTCAAGCCCCATGTCCCCTTGATTTGATTCTTCCAAAGTCTTTCCCAGATGATTTATTTCCCCCTGGGTTTTGCTTTTGTCCCCTTCCTGTTCAGGGTCTTCACCCTCTAGGACTTCAAAGTCGCCCGAGGGTGTACTAACTGGTATATTTGCTGCTTTTGCAGCATATGTATTTTCCTGTATGAACGGCGGGTTTTTACAGTCCCTGGGCACATGCCCGGTTTGCCTACACCGGGTGCAGGGTCGGTGATAAATACACCCCCTGTACCATGATTTCAACAGGAAACCCATAACGTAAAAAAAGGTTGGTAATGTCTTTGCTTGCTCTGTCTCCATTACTACAACCCTTACACCTGTTTTTATATTGGGATAACCCCAGTAAGTGGCACTCTTTTCTTTTTGCCAAAGTATTTTGAATTTAGATTCTAATTTGTCTGTAAGTTCCTTAGTTGGAACTTCCAACGGGAGTCCAGTAAAATGGACTTCTACCATCTTTGCTTCTATATTTCTTTCTATAGGGGGTGCCCTGACTACTTTCATTGGCTTCCCCCTACAAAGGAACTCTCCTTCAGGTAAGATAGGAATATTTCTTACTGCATACAAGTAATACCGCCCTCTCCCTCCATTTTGTAGGGCACCTATTTCCTCCACCGGTATTCCTTTCTTTACCAGTTCCTGCAGGATTTCTGCTGGTCTAGGTCTTTCCATTTCAGGCCAATCCTGGCAGTCCAACATTTGGCACCCAGAAAACCTGTGCGCCAAGAGGACTCTATTGCCTTCATTATTATCTATTTGGGTCTTAAAATATTCTTCTAATTTTTTCCCCATTTTGTTTTGGCTTTTAAACTCAAATTATTGTTTATCTCACAGTTGCAATAAACTCCACTCCTTTCTCTAGTCTAGATTAAATGTTTTTGTTTCTATTCACACTAAAACGAATATCTAAACCATCAAATGTTCATTTAACACATTTAACTAGACAAAATTTTCCATGCAAAATTCAAATATTCAAACAAAAGGTGGCTTTTAAATAACCACTTCAAGTAAAGTACATTCAAAAGGCATTCAAACAAACACAGGTTTGTTTAAATATTCAAAAGTAAGACATATCAGAAAGAAAAATAAAGACAAGGAAAGAAAAGTGCATTTGAATACAAAACAGACAATACCTCTAATACCCAAACGGCGTATCAGGGTTCCTGCAATCCGCATGTACTGTAAGATTTTGGATTTTTTTTCACAGATCGCTGGTGAGCGATCCGTGAGTAGAATTCACCCTAGATTTTGTTCGTCAACAACTCTCCTTCGCAAGTATCAGTGTGAGAATGTGCAAATTTGACTTCTTTAAAATCAAATTTCTTACTTCATTTAAATTAAATGGACAGTGATTTCCCAACTTTTGTGCGAGAAAATTTTTCAGAAATAAGGACCTTAATTTTGTGAACATAAGTCTCCTGATTAATGTGTATTTAAATATATATATATATATATATATATATATATATATATATATATATATATATATATATATATATATATATATAATTTAAGTTTTGATGCAACTGTTTATTCCTTTCTTTGAGAGTACGCATTCGAAGTTTTAAGCGGAAATAAAGTTTATTTAGAGAAATAAAAGAATATGGAAGAGTTATCTTAATGGCGGACACGTGTAGAGACACGTAGCGGACAGGGGGAGGTAAATACGGAAAAACTCGCCACTGAAAAGGTTTTATCTGCCAAAATCAAACAAACTTTACATGAATTTGCTGTTCAGATTTTGTCAAGATGTGATGTAAACATCTGCCTATTACTGCAGTTATAAACTGAGGAGAAAAATGAGTAATTAGCACAATACTGTAACTAAAAAACTGTAAGACTGCATAGAAATGAGAAATTAGCACACAACTGTAATTCAGAAACTGTAAGACTGCATAATAATGAGAAATTAGCACACGACTATAACTCAAAACCTGTAAGACTGCATAATAATGAGAAATTAGCACACGACTATAACTCAAAACCTGTAAGACTGCATAATAATGAGAAATTAGCAAACGACTATAACTCAAAACCTATAAGACTGCATAATAATGAGAAATTAGCATGGAAATGAATTATGGGACAGTTTGTACTAAGTCTCATTAACTGCTTCTTACTTCCGTGTGTCATAGCGTGCATGGAAGTGTTATGCAAAACTTTAGTAACAAAATTGTTGTTGTTGTTGCTGCTGTTGTTTCTGTTGTTTGTTTTTGTTGCAAGTTTATTATCTTGAAGATGTTATAATTGTCCTAGATATTTCTGTGTGAGGAAAACTGGCATATTGGTTAAGGGAAGCTTTTTTCATACTATTTTCAATGATAACTTCCCAAAGGGCACACACAATCATGTTATAGTTCAATGTTGCTCTGAATGCATTTATGAATCGAGCTTTAAACAGCAAAGCCAACATTTCGGCAATCACAGATTCAAGCAAGCTGAACCTCCCGAATGTATAATTTTCTTGTTTCTCTTTCCGCCTCTAAAGTTTAAGCGGATATCCAAGAAAGAAGGCAGCTGAAAAAGCTCATAGGGTTGACACTGAAGAAGGAGCTGCTATTACATGAGATTCTTTTTTTAATTGCTAATTAGCGTAACCTATTATTATTATTTAAAAATTCTGCCGCACAAAACCAGTTTATAAAAGCTGTTTATTGGCGTATCATTTACGGCTCTTTTATAACCAATGCTAATAAAACACTAACTAATCACAAACCATACTCCAAACCTATGATTACTGATTTAATGGAGCGAAACAAATTGCAGTAGGCGGATCCAAGCAATTTTATGTCATAACATCTTGAAATCTAGCGTTAAGGAGGCTGTACAATGAAAGAAGCTATTTCAAGTCTTCCAGGGTGGGCCTGACACCAATAATCCCACTCGCCAATTATAGGGGTTTAGCTCACAAAATAATCACATATGCCTTCTTACTGTAGTTGAGTAATGCAAGAATACGAATCAAAGAAGTATCTAAAGGGATCGTGATATAAAATTCGAACATCCCATAAACGACTCCCACAAACTGCAATAATTTAATCTATGTAGTTCCATGGAAGGTGTGATTCAATATAAATCATGAGTTTGTTACTCTGTTTTGGAGATAAATAAAGCTTTCACGTGTCCTGTAACTAAGTATATAGCTGCTAGGTCATATATGATGCTGTAAATAAGTGGTTAACAGATACAAATCATCGCTTGGTGCAAGGTGTAGCTAGCCCAGGAATCGGACCCAAAGCTGTCTTTCGTTTTGTCGCTGATACGTCATCAGGGCTCAAAGAATTAGGTGTTCTCAATTTAATCTTTTTTTATGATCCAAACAGGTCTGTTTCTTTATAGTGATTCTGGATGCGATTTTTCGGTGTTAGCTTATTAAATCAGGTAAGAAAGTATGAGTTGATGAAAATTATTTAAGTGTAGACAAATTACCCCATGTTCAATGCCCAAATAAAAATGCGATTCACACTGTAATATATATATATATATATATATATATATATATATATATATATATATATATATATATATATATATATATATTCCAAAAGCCACCAAAACCACAAAATTCAAGAAGACAGAATATTGTAGGTTTTACAGGTAAAATGAGTAATAATTAGCACACATATTAGACATTGGAAAAATAACATGCTTTTACCATTAAACATGTATGATTTATATTCTCAATTACCATTTTGCCTAATCCGAAAACAATTATTGTATTTAATTAGTCATCAATATGATAGAGATTCCGATATTTTATTTAATCAGAGTCGCATTATTGGAGGCAATGTATGGAAAGACCCGTATAATTGCTAACTCATACACGATAAAATATGTCACCTCTTTGCGGCCAACAAACTTAATGCATCATCAGATATGTTAATTAATGTCAATAGATTTTCGATTAAACCCCGCAATGTTGTGTTCATTAAGGACAAACTATTACATTGTTTTAATCTCGACAGAAATCACTCTCCGAAATCGATCATCTAAATATAGACTGGTCACCTGTCTTGTCAGTTTTTAAATATGTTTCTAATTGCGGATAAAGATACCTTCGACTTAGCTTAGTCGCTTTCCTGAGTTAGAGAAAAATTTAAACGGGTGACTTGATGGGTCGAACATATTTCTGCGTATATGTACTGTTACATTTGTCTAGCAATCTGACATTTTTTGGCAAAAACGCTTATAAATAAAATGTAATTGTGCCGAAAAAAAACCTCCTAAAACATATACAATATGACCAAAACTAATGGAAGGAAGTGAGATTGAACGATATGTATGTATGTATACATGCATGCATGTATGTTATGTTTGTATGTATGTGTCTGCACCTCTCTGTATTGATATACCTACTAACCTAAAAAAATGTTCTTAATACATGTACTCTTAAATGACGCTAAGCAACGAGCACAGTGAAAATAAGGATAGTTCAATTAGATTTAAATATAGCAAATGTTTAAAAGTAAGAAAACAAGAAAAACTCCAATATTGCCCATATTTGGCAGTCATGCATCCTGTGATTTTGTACAAACTCACTCATATTGTGATCATATTTAGCGATAATGACTGAGTGGTTACTGAATGAAACCTGAATTTTCCCACTTCCGGTCTGTAACAGAAGCAATTCTAATACAGAATTACAGGAATTTATTTCGAATGTAAAGTCACACAAATCAGTACTGATAGTGTCAAATGGTCATAGGTCAGACTTATAAACACTGAGCAGCATAACTATAGGTGTGTCTTCCTTCAGATAATAACCGTTTAGATGCTATAGAAACCAAGATCAACACCAAGTCTCCGTAAGGTGAAGGTCGAAGCAAGAATATAATTTTCGACACAAATCAAATATATATATATATATATATATATATATATATATATATATATATATATATATAAGGTGACTGATTATACATTTACTATTTCCTAAGCAGAAGAACTATCAGATTAATACAGAACGTAATGCAAGTGTTTTAGATAACAGCGAGAAGATACAGAATCAAAGTCCCAAAAGAAAAATTTCTTTACAATGCTGAGTTTATGTGACAAGCATACGTTTTATCTCTCGGTACAACCTGGTATAATCTTTGTAAAAAAATATTGTCTATCTAACATAAACAAGAAGTTTTGAATTTCTAGTTTTACCTTAAAATTGATACGCAAGTGCGATAAATCAAAGTATTAATTGTAAAATGAAACAAAATGAATACCAAGATTGTTTATGTTAGTAGTACTACAGCTGTTACGTCTTTTGTGTTAATTAGAATGTGAATGCGTAGAAAACGGATGAAAGTTGTACACGTATTTGTCGAGTATAACACAACCGTGCTGAGAGTACCTCTGTCGAAATTTACCATTGCATGTTATCCCCAACCCCGAATTTACTTATATTAAACACTAAATTGATTTGGATTAGGTCAACGCTTTTATGTATCACTTTATCCTTGGAAAATGTTGTTTTCTTTATGTTTCGTAGCATACGCTAATATGGAAGGCAGGGCATGAAAAAAGTGCTATACTACTAATGTGTTGGACTGGGCATTGCGTTTGCCAATACTGAGCCGACGAAAAATGTCACATTTCTATAGAAAAGACACGCATGAAGACTATAGTCTGTTTTCCAGACTAGCTAAAAAAATTATAAATTGCATTGAAAGCTGGATCCTATAGACCTTTCGGAATTAATTATAATCGCCGCCCATTCTCATTTACGTAAGTGGTTCTTTACTAATGTATAACATATTATTTAAGTTTACAGACTGAAAGTAAGATAACTATCCAATTTTAGCAAACACAGAATTATATAATTTTTAATAATTTCTGCTCAAAGTTACTATATCTTCCTTGCGTTTTAGTCCTCATTGTAGGTAACATTCCCACATGCTGTCCACATTATACAAGATTTCACTACTTCTCACAACAGACTTCAGCTGATAGCTCTCCACTTAGCAGTAAGTAATTAGATAAGGAACTGATAAGTAAGGTTGACTGACATGTCAGAAGTTTATCGCAGGCACGAACTGTGCACTTTACCGCTTCTGTCCAAAATCGCACTATGACACAGACAGTATGTTTCCATGTAGTGGTCGTTTAATGAGAACGGACATGAAGAATCGTACTTTTTTAACATGTGCACGGATCACTTGTTATAATAAGTCGTGGATATTGAGTCGTACTTTTTTAACATGTGCACGCATCACTTGTTATAATAAGTCGTGGGTATTTTAGTCGTACTTTTTTAACGTGTGCATGCATCACTTGTTATAATAAGTCGCGGATATTGAGTCGTACTTTTTTAACATGTGCACGCAACACTTGTTATAATAAGTCGTGGGTATTGAGTCGTACTTTTTTAACATGTGCACGGATCACTTGTTATAATAAGTCGCGGATATTGAGTCGTACTTTTTTAACATGTGCACGCATCACATGTTATAATAAGTCGTGGGTATTGAGTCGTACTTTTTTAACATGTGCACGCATCACTTGTTATAATAAGTCGTGGGTATTAAGAATCGCGATCTCTATGAAAAGTTCTACACTCAAAAGGTAATGTTGCATGTAGTTGTCGATTGCACGTTAGATAAAGGCAGGTGCTGATATGTTCAATCCAACACGATAGCATGCAGTCAGCCACAATAGTTATGTAAACTTGACACTAGCAGTCTATTTTTAGTTAAGAAAAGAAAGATCAACCCAAAATGGATGTATTTTATTTTGCTCTGAAGAATAATTGAACTTTACATGGTTTTAAACTTTCCTTAAAAAAAGCTGCTGACCTTCAGGCACATAGCTTATTGCTTTTATGACGACACAAACTGTCATTGTTTTTCAGTGTTTATGTCGAATTTTGCGTTCTTTTTTTATCTAAACTTATTTGAATGCTTTGATAACAACATCCCCAATCACTGACCACACACCAATCTTTCTGATAATGATATATACGTTACATCCATGCACACGAGTAGCCGGAATAACGTTAGACACTGGTGTGTAAGAGAAGTGAGATAGGGAAATTTAAAGTGTCGAATCAGTAGAAAATTTTACTATTTTTCTTCAAGATGAAAAGAGGGATTTTACTTTTGGCAGTGCTGGAGGTAAATTACAGATCAGGATAACCGAGATCAACACGAATGGGAATAAAGTCGTTATGAAAAACTTCCAATATGTGATTGCACATTTATTCTATTTAGCGACTTCCTTTTTGGTTATCTTCCATAATCTGAATGAGATGATATGGAAACAGTGCCCGGTTTTTAGTTCTTTCTGATAAAAGTCCAATAAGCATGTAATGCATGTAGATGGAATGACATAAAAAGTGCCCCGGTAAAAAAAACAAAAAAACATGATAAGGAACCGACGACAGTTCAAATCATCTAATAAATTACGTCATAGATAGCGATTAATTTGAGATACAAAATTATGTTTCCTCAGTGGGGACCTTTGAAATAGCAAATCATTGTGATCTTGAAGCAAACATCATGCGAACTGCTGAAAGAAGAATATGAACTTTGCTTGCAGGTTAGCATATCTATGCAAGGACTATGAACCACTTTGTGCTGTCTTATTAATTAACTGTACCATTCTGAAACAATTCCTTGCTCTAACAATTGTATCATAAACTGTACCATCCTACAACAATTCCTTGCTCTAACAATTGTATCATAAACTGTACCATCCTGAAACAATGCCTTGCTCTAACAATTGTATCATAAACTATACCATTCTGAAATAATTCCTTGCTCTAACAATTTTATCATAAACTGTACCATCCTACAACAATTCCTTGCTCTAACAATTGTATCATAAACTGTACCATCCTGAAACAATGCCTTGCTCTAACAATTGTATCATAAACTGTACCATTCTGAAATAATTCCTTGCTCTAACAATTGCATCATAAACTGTACAATCCTGAAACAATGAAACAATTCCTTGCTCTAACAATTGTATCATAAACTGTACCATCCTGAAACAATTCCTTGCTCTAACAACTATAATATAAACTGTACCATTATGAAACATTTCTTTACTCTAACAATTGTATCATAAACTGTACCATCCTCAATCAATTCCTTGCTCTAACAATTGTATTATAGACTGTACCATCCTGAAACAATTCCTTGCTCTAACAATTGTATTATAGACTGTACCATCCTGAAACAATTCCTTGCTCTAACAATTGTGTCATAAACTGTACCATCCAAAAACAATTCCTTGCTCTAATAATTGTATCATAAACCCTTACTAACTGTACCATCCTGAAACCATTCCTTGCTCTAACAATTCTATTATAAACCCTTTTACCAAATAGGGCTTTAATGTTTAACACGATGCACAACATAAAATTTGAGCAGGCAGTCGTTTGTACAGATGTAGGCAGGAAATTGCTGTTTACCGATGTAACTCCTAAACAGTCGCTTGAATGAATTTATATAAATCCTAACGCATTTCTGTCAAAAGGTCTTTACTCTAACAATTGTATCATAAACTGTACCATCCTCAATCAATTCCTTGCTCTAACAATTGTATTATAGACTGTACCATCCTGAAACAATTCTATCATACACCCTTTTACCAAATAGGGCTTTAATTGTTTAACACGATGCACAACATAAAATTTGAGCAGGCAGTCGTTTGTACAGATGTAGGCAGGAAATTGCTGTTTACCGATGTATCTCCTAAACAGTCGCTTGAATGAATCTATATAAATCCTAACGCATTTCTGTCAAAAGTTCTTAATTTAAACCTTTTAAAGATCATTTTATGGAAACTAGGCACGTACGGTACTTCCTCTTTTACGGGTGAAATCGAAGATCTTGCATTTATTATACCTTGAGACAATTGTTGACATTTCTGCTGATACAAATATTGGTTGTAAATTGTTTGAATTGAACATTAGTTGATGCCTTTTTGATACCTCGTCAGTGTCAATTTGGAATTTGTTTTTAAGGACCTTCTTATGCAGATTGTAACGTCAAGTAATTTCAATAAATTGTAGTATAAATGGGCAATTGTTTGTTCCACAGTTGAGTAAATATTAGCCTCTTACCGCGTAAAACATATTCTATACCCCATCTCTGCGATTTGTTGGATATGAGGGATGCAGTTCTCCAATGATGAGTTTTATGTTCCGAAATGTGTTAGTGAAGTTGGTTTGCATTTATTTTGTTAAGTATATATCACGTGCTGATCTATATAATATTTGAGGTCAGTATATGGAATCTTCCATTTAGAAACGGCTGACTGCAGGGCAGCTTTGGCTACTTTATTTTACCTTTTATTACCCCTAATACCAGTGTGACTAGGCAAAAAAAAGTACTGAAGACCATTTTTCAGATTTAATAGGCAAATCAAGCTTCTGTAAAATTTCGGATGTTAACGGGTTTGTCAAATTTAAGGTTTTGTACGCTTTTCGGTGTGGAAAGGGAATCAGAAAAGATAATAAACTGTTCTTTGAGAAGGTTCGATGTAGTTCGAAGATACGATGATGGGCGTGAAGGCTGCGGTAAAACTGGGGCTTCATCCGATAACTGGCTCATGATGGTGCCGTGGGGGTTCAACAGTAGTTGCGCACTTGTCACCATCTTTAAGGAATGGATCTTATGTCATGTTAACAGAAAAGAAATTAAATTCTTTCTTTCTGGGAAACAGTTTAACGTGTTCCATTTGAATCAATAAATCAGCAGCTCAGCTACTATCTCTTGCTGTTCAAACGTACAATAATTATAACCATGAATACTCCTTCACAAAACAATACACATAATAATATGCTCAACTTTGCTTGCAATCATGATGTTATTTGTTGAATAGTTGGTGATATTTTGTTTAAGGAGTACTGATGTATATAAGCCATAGTAAAATGGCTCGAATCAGTACCCAAATACTGCCTTAATAAATTATTTAATATTTTTGCACAACGTTGACAGTCGAGCCATAACGTGAAGTTGTTTCCATGGCATTTCTCTGGCTCTGTTCAGGTGAGTTACTGAATAGCCTCAAAAGGACTTTATAAGTCAGGTGCTATTGACTGCATAATGTTCACAGTAAATTTCCCTACTAGATTAAATAATATTTTATGTAATTAATTGACCTCTGAATTGTTTAATGTCTCTTGACTTGATAATGATGAATTAGACCACTGTGTTTCCATCTATAATGTTAGCGTATATATATATATATATATATATATATATATATATATATATATATATATACACCATTTGGTACTTATTTTAAACTGATAAGTAGTTATTCAATTTAGAGGACAGTACTGTATTACTGTACAGCATTTGGTCCTATATGCGATAATTGTTACTAAATTCTCATAAATTACCTAATTGAAGATATCAAATTATGCTCCTTAAAAAATAATTAGCACATTTACACACTTCTATCCGATAGGAAATGTTTTTTTTATATATAAAAATTATTATTATTTACAATCAAGTCAAGTGTTGGCCGACATACACAGTCGGATGGGGAAACTTGATCGGTATCTAATGCAGTCACGTGTCATCAGCCATAAAACAGTATGTTTCAAACGTTCAGCATTTAAATGGCCCTATAATTAAATCTCATGTTATTGTTTCGTCCATGGCAGATGTCGGGCGAACTGTTTATCCTTTCTCATTTTAATTTTTTTTTTGTTGACTGAAAAAAACCCCTGCTATTCATATCGAAAATATTTTTACTTCTTTACCATCAATTTTAATTTGCAGCATTTTCCATTATTGCTTCTGCTACTGGTGGTAGTGATAGAAGAATAAATATAAGTAACGTGTATGCAGAGGTAGAAGTAATAGCAGTAATATATACAAAGTAACTGAATAGTTAGGAGATCTTTCGTGCCGAGAGTCCTGAAACATATTGCACAAATAAATATAAGACATGCGTAAACAACTTGCAACAATATATATATATATATATATATATATATATATATATATATATATATATATATATATATATATATGGTACACTAATAAATATAAAGTACATTTCTCTCAAATGTCGTTAATGAACTTCATCTTTCCACATGGTATTGCTATTTCACCTGTACTTTTTCTCGCTTTTCTGAAGTAGAAAAAAAATGACCTTTTGCTTTCTCCTATTGCTTGTTCGTGCAAATGATGGCAACCGGTATATGTAGCTTTTGACCTTTGGCCAATAGAGGATAGGATGAAAACATCTTACATCTACCTTTTTTCAGTTTTAATCCTTCCTGCTACATTCACGTATATAGTACATGGGACCTCCCTGAGAACTTTTCATTCACTTGGAGCAACATGTCAAGTAATGACCAGTCAAATCGTTATGCTTACAAGATCTCTGCAGACTCTCTGGGATTAAAAATATTTTTTTTGAATATGAGATGTACCTTAATATGTTATAAGAAATATAACATAATTTTATACGTATTGTAAGGATAAACACATTTGAACTACACTTTATTTCATGACACTTAATTCCAAATTTGTTTTCGTAATTATTTAATTGATATTCAATAGACACGTGTATAGCTTTGATTAAAAGCGTATCTACATTGAAATTAGAAATCATTTTAAACCGGTCTTTTAGTTCTTGTTTAAAATTACTGAATTGAAGCAAACTTTACTACGCAAACTACACACTATCGAAGGAATCTGTGTATGAGTGTGTGTATATATATATATATATATATATATATATATATATATATATATATATATATATATATATATAGTATATGTTGAGGAAAAATGTAATTGAATCAATATTGTATGCTTGTGTATGTTGTTCTTCATTTTTAAATTGTCTTTCTTTTTCTCAATATGAAAAATAAGTACTTCAATACTAATTTAATTTTTGTACTAATACGATGAAACGGCATGAAAACATTTAGAATATGCAGTGAATATGTACTATCCGACAATATGTTTTGAGGTAATAATAGCAACTCAGCAGGAATTTCGTTTACAATAGAAACCAAAATATTAAAAAAAACTTATATTGTCTCTTTTATCCCTTCCGACTAATAAATGATTTTCATGTCTTTGCCAAATTTTACTCTTTTATCCCTTCAGACTAATAAATGATTTCATGTCTATGCCAAATTTTACTCTTTTATCCCTTCAGGCTAATAAACGATTTCATGTCTATGCCAAATTTAACTCTTTTATCCCTTCAGACTAATAAATGATATCATGTCTATGCCAAATTTTACTCTTTTATCCCTTCAGACTAATAAATGATTTCATGTCTATGCCAAATTTTACTCTTTTATCCCTTCAGGCTAATAAACGATTTCATGTCTATGCCAAATTTAACTCTTTTATCCCTTCAGACTAATAAACGATTTCATGTCTATGCCAATTTTAACTCTTTTATCCCTTCAGGCTAATAAATGATTTCATGTCTATTCCAAATTTAACTCTTGTATACCTTCAGGCTAATAAATGATTTCATGTCTATGCCAAATTTAACTCTTTTATCCCTTCAAGCTAATAAATGATTTCATGTCTATGCCAAATTTAACTCTGACCCTATAAGAGGAAATTCATCAACTAAAGTTTGTGAGATAATTGAATTTATAACTTCATTTTTAAAATCTATCTGTTTTCTTGGAATCATTGTAGATAGAAATCGTAAACCTTATAACGTCTTCGACTCGTTAAATAAAAATGGCAGTGATAGTATTTATTTAGTTGTGCTTCGCAAAAGTAATATGTTTGTATATATATATATATATATATATATATATATATATATATATATATATATATATCGATCATTAATACATTACCTGCGATGTACATATACCCTATATTACTAGGTACTAGTAGTAGGAGTAGTTATTCGGTAAAATCAAAACATAATACATATAAATTTGATATAATTCATAAAACATACAGTAAGCATGATAAAAACAGTACAAAAGGCACACATAATAGTTAAGATAATGCATATGCAATAACGCATACTAACACATTCTACAAAAGAGGTACACCTTACATAGGTAATCCAAGACATGTTGATTAAACGTAGGATTACCCATACAGGCTGTATGGGGCTTATTTCCAATAGGGTCCTATATGTAGTTCAAGAGTTAAGGGGCAAAGACTTTAAGATAGACATATTAAAAAAAATAAGCAGATTAAAAGAAAAGGTTACAAGGACGGGATATTTTAAAACTTACAAACCATGCAACCATAACACATTATCAGGTGTAGGCCCTCCAAAACCCTTATGTACAGTTTTATATTCTTCAGGTAAATTATCAATCAAGTCATTTTTCTTTTTCTTTAATGTATCTCTACTCATGATTTGGTGGAGTGTACAAAATTATTATAGATTATGTTACATTGTTTGAGATCGGGTTGCATCAAATGTTTTTCATCTGGTAAAGTTACCGAGCATCCCGACAACAACTTTCGTATTTGAAAGAAGACATGTGATCTGTATACTGATTTTACTAATTCTGGTACACTTTGATCTCTTAAATGCCAAAAAGATATTCCGCATCTAGCTCCTGCTATTAATTCTGCGCAGTTTAATTGATTTTAACAAAATTTCACATTTGTTGACATAGTCATCACTGTCGAAATAAAAAGAATAGTAACTAAATATATTTATCGGATTGAATGCAACAACAAAAAATTACTTTTCAGTTTGGTAGATTTTAATCTCTTCAAATAATTGTGAAATGACGTGGTTAACTGGAGTGTTAAACTGAGTTACAGCA
>JAQPZY010001236.1:622500-627500 GCA_029931535.1 Margaritifera margaritifera | reverse complement strand
AAATATTACTGTAATATTTACATGATAAAACATTTAAGAAATGTGTCCACAATAATATGTACATGATATAGATATACTGAAAACAAAACCACCGCTTTTTTGATATGCCAGAAACTCACGCTCAAAACTAATTTTGGTGGGCTGAGCCTGCTTTAAAGTAGTTTGCGTAAAAGGATTTTGGTCATTTCTATTTCTCGATGGCAACTTTCTTTATACACACAACAGCATCGTCCTATCTTTTTCCCTACTGTCGTATATATATATATATATATATATATATATATATATATATATATATATATATATATATATATATATATATATATATATATATATATTGTTACAACTCTATGGCTCGAACAAACGTAACAAAAAGAAAGTGAAACCAAGAATGTTTGTAAAAATCAACAAACAATTTATTTTAAATAATTATTGTGAAAACCAAAATACACTTACAGTTTCGTGTATTAAAATCCAAATAATCCAACAATTATTAGTGTCCTAATCACAAGTCTTGTATATATATAAACTATAACATATTCCAAATGAATGAATGTTCCAAGTTAATGAATGTTCCAAATGAATCTTCGTAATGAACGAATGTTCCGAAAGAATGATGGCTCCGAATGAATGAGTCTGTAATGTTCCGATGTACCAACGATAATGTAATCCAGATCATCTTTAAGAATGTTCACATACATCCCAGAAAGTCCTAAATATATGTTAGTGAGTACTCCAGGTAGCTCTGATGAATGGTCTAATAAATAATTCCTTTCGAATTATTTATACAGCATGGCATTACAGCATTACAGGATTCCAGCACGGCTATTATTTCAAACAATCTGATGATTCCAAAAGCTGATAGTATAAAAAGATCTTTTCAACTCAAGATTTAAAATGGAATGAATATAATTCGTATATTCAGGTCTTTTATACAATTTGCAAATGGCACATTTCACAACAGGAAACTTGCCATATTTCGAGCCAGAATGCAATACTAAATGTGTCTATTTCATGGAAAAGTACTCCAGGTACGGTAAACAAAAGTTTAAGAACATTATAGATTCCTTATACATAATTCCGTAACAATAAATAATATATATATATATATATATATATATATATATATATATATATATATATATATATATATATATATATATATATATATATATATATATATATATATAATTAAAATTTGCCATAACAATGGATCCGAAATTTTATAAATTTTATTTTATTATTTGTAGAACAATGACAAAAATATAAATACAAAAAGGTTGTTGTTGATATGGGTTTAACACCATTTTAACGCTATACATGGCGGCCAGTATGTTTGGTGCAGGAAGAACCCGGAAAAACCCCGGAAAGAACCACCGACCCACGGGAAGCTACTGACAAGCTTTCTCACATACCCGCTTTGGCCGAACCCGAGACTCGAACCCACGTGGACAGAGGTGAGATGTCAGTGATCTGTAAAGGCGAGCGCCTTAGACCACTCGGCCACCTGGAGTCATATACAAAAAGGTATTGTGCTATTTAAAATTGTACAATAACTTCTTTGGTGCTTCGTTTAAACTATTTATTTATCAAAATAATAAAAAATAATTTCAAGTTTCTTAATTTTAAAGTCTGATATTATAAAATTTTACAATCTTATAAACTTGGTACAATAATTGTACATAATTGAATATTAATTTTGAAATGGAACGTCTATGGATTCACCGTTTGGATACTGTCAGACAGATCTGAAAAGTTCTACTTATAGATTATTTATAATCTTTATTGACAAATTGATAATATTTAATCAATTATACATATTCAAAGGGAAATAAAACTGTTTGTCTCTATTTCTTTATATATATATATATATATATATATATATATATATATATATATATATATATATATATATAGATAGATATATATTCCACGAATAAATAAGAACAACTTGTATCTACCTACACCGCTTCCGCTCACTAGATGCTGTGCTGCGCATGCTCAGCTGTTAGCTTTCGGCGAAGAAAGCTGAAGGTAATCCGGTTGTTTCAATTAGGTTGGCTACTCTATTCAATTTACAGGGTGTGTGACGGGTACAGTATAAATTTACTGTATATTATCTTTTTGTGTAAGTATGAGAAATACAGTCCAACAAAGGAAGGACAATTCTACGTAAAGTATAAAAGCAGCCCAAAAACACACATTCGCCAAAAACCAAATCTAATAAAGAGGACGCTCTAGCATAGTAGATATGTGGATTTGCAATGAACAAGGTCGTCTAAACTCAAGACAGAACATCATTTTCATTGAAGACAATCACCGACGGCGCAGAGTCATTGGTGGCCCAATCCAGTGATTGGAAAATTCACGCACCATTTCGTGTTGGGCGAGTTAATGTTTAACACCTCGCGAGCATTCAATAGGACATGGGGTTACAGGTTAATACCATGAATATAAGACAAACAATGCTATTTGTTTGCAAATTTCTTTTAATTAATCTAGAGTCTTTTATACTTGCAGTTTTAAGAGTTTAGATTAAGTTTTAGCAGGTATTTGTTTGTAAACAAATTTTGTATATCGATCGTTCTCTTCGTTCCTTTGCAAGGTAATATATCTCCTCAGAAATTACACCATTTATATGTCTGCATCGTTAATTGAATATCTTATTTCAATCCGTTTCGAATCAATGGGCAAATAATTGAATTTCATAAATATTCTATTCTGTGAATCGTTTTAGCAAGTTTAAGGCTACCTAATACAATACAGAGATTATAAATTTAATTTTATTATCTAGCGCTTCTCATCGATATTCATTATTACATTAAAGGTGTAGATGATGATAGCACTATCAACCTAGCCTTCCCGCTTCTTATCAACATGATATATTACTTTCTAGAAAAATACAATTGCTCAAACGTTTAGCCATCAAAAGCGGGTTCAGTCGATATTTGAATCTTCTTATAATTTTTTATTGAATATGGCTTCTAGTTTATCAACATATAATTCCTAGTTATGTAGGTAGTGCCTTATTTATTTTACTTTTGTTTATAATTTATGGTTTAAACCTGTCTTTATATGCAGGAAAATAACGTATAGCTACATCATTCTACTAATTTGACAGAGCCTGTTCGCATTACACACACACACATACACACACACAAACGTATGTATGCATGTATGTATGTATGTTTATATATATATATATATATATATATATATATATATATATATATATATATATATATATATATACATATATTTATTTATATATATAAAGACTCAAAAGTTGGAAAACGGCGCAGGCATAAAACAAAGTTTTCTCTACGTTTCCACCTATAATTCAATGTATTTCTCAAGGGACAATAAGGAACATACACACACACACACACACACACACACACACACACACACACACACTGACACACACACACACTGACACGCGTAGAACAATACTTATTTACAATTTATCATAGGGAAGCAAAACTTTCCAAAAAAATAAAAAAATAAAAACTGAAAAACAACAAATACAAAACAAAAACAACAACAACAACAACAAAACAAAAAAAAAAACAAAACATAAGAATAAACTACATGTCAGGAATAGGACCTGGTATCCTTGTACAAGGTGAAAAAGTTAAGATGCATGCTATAAACACAATAGTGTCTTACTACTTAGCGTGACATAATTACGTTATTACGAGGAATTCGAGTTACGTAGAGCGCCATCAATAGCGGTGAATGATTTGTCGATTAATGTCCTAACATCGAAGATACAATTACAACCACGAAAAAAAAAAAAATTCTTAAAGTATTTACATTACAAGGGAAGGGACTGGATAGACGTAATAACACTAGCAGTTACAACAAGAGGCCCAAGTGTGCCTGAAATTGCTTATCTCTCTGACATCGGCCTAATAGCCAAATGTAAGAGTTGTTGGTCGAAAAATGTGTGCCAGTAGGATACTTTCTGTAGAAATTTCTTCCAGTTATGTTGATTGCATATGTTATGATAACATATGTTTTAAGGTTTGTCTTTATTTTCTGTATCTTCATCCATATTTGATGGCACATCAGCATCATTTATCCAGTTTTAAAATGCCTTAATGCCAGGATGAGTTCTGTGAGAGTTCTTCAGTTTCTGTCGAGCTTGTCCTTTTTTTTTTATAGATAAAGTTGTTTATTTTTTTCCTTCTGTTTCTAGTATTTGCTTGCGGATCAGCGAAGCATTTTACAAAATTAAAAAACCTTCATGTCAGGGTGCTTTCTGTCAAATTTGGTTAGCTTCTGTTGCCAAAATTCTTCCAGTTACATTTGGTCATAATCGGTCCAGTGGATTTTGAGAAGTTAGTACGACGGACGCTGGGTCATACCATAAACTCACTTGGACTAACGGTCAGATGAGCTAATAATAATAATAATAATAATAATAATAATAATAATAATAATAATAATAATAATAATAACTAGAAAAGAATGAGGCTGAACAAAGTGATAGGAAATAAACACACAGCACGTTAGGTTGGACCGAACACATACGACGTAGTGGATCTTGTCAATTTTCCATGTGTTCGCATCTGCAGTATCGAATATTCACCTTTTTGGCCACGTTCATTATCAGTCCATCTGTGATTTGACTCAATGGACAGAATTTAGAGGGACTGGACGAGTGTTCGGCTGAGATTAAATGGTTGGCGAGTTTTGTGTTGACCTTGTTTCTGATATGGCTTTTGTTGCTGTTCAGTCTTTTTTCTAATGTCTACTGCTTCGCCAACATATTGAATAACATCAATCTTAAACGTGACGGGGTAAATAACATTTCTACTGACACATTCTAACCTTTCAATGATATCGTACGTAACTTCTGTTGATAAACTCGTAAGAGTTGGAATTTCGGGCACTTGCTTATAGATTAGACTAATTCTTTCTTTACAACCGTACGTTGCTTCTTCCGGTCTAGGGTTAGAGTGCACACAAGTTGATGTTGTAAGTTTTTGAGTCAT
>JAQPZY010000935.1:600000-777268 GCA_029931535.1 Margaritifera margaritifera | reverse complement strand
TATTTGTAATGGGAGATCTTGCACCATATAATCCTAACTGCAGCCATTTCTAATGGGAGTCTTGTACAGTATTCTAAAAACCACATCTATTTGTAATGTGAGTCAACTGCAGCATTATAACTGCAACTATTTGTAATAGAAGTTTTGTGCAGCATTCTAACTACAGCTATTTGTAATGGGAGTCTTGTGCAGTCTTATAAAAACTGCATCAAAACTAGCTATTTGTAATGGGAGCCATGTGCAGTATTGTAACTGCAGCTATTTGTAATGGAGTTATGTGCAGCATTATAACAACTGTAGCTATTTGTAACGGGAGTCATATGCAGTCTTATAACAACTGCAACTATTTGTAATGGGAGTCTTGTGTAGTATTATAAAACTGCAGCTATTGGTAATGGGTGGTTTTGTGCAGTATTATAAAAAACTACAGCTATTTCTAATCGGAGGTCAATCACCACATTATAACAAATGCAAGTATTTGTAATGGGAGTTTTGTGCAGTACTATAATAAATGCAGCTATTTGTAATGCCAGGTCTTGTGCAGTATTACAGAAGTATTGGGAGTCTTGTGCCTTGCATAGCACCTGTGCATACCACCAAACCACGTCATGCAACAAATGCAAAAACAGATTCGACATAACTTGAACTATTCAACACATTTTCCCTTTTATCTTGTGCTGATAATAATAATGATGAATGATGATGATGATGATGATGATGATTAATGGATGATAATGATAATGATGAATGATGATAATGGATAGATGGATGGATGATGATGATAATGATTGATGGATGATAATGATGAATGATGATGATGGATGATGATAATGATGGATGATTATGATGATGACTATGATGATGGATGATGATGATGATGATAATTGATGATGATTATGATGGATGATGATGATGATGGAGTACAACAATAACAACAACAAAAACTCCATCTCAGTAGTCACCATGCAGTAACAATTGGCTATCTCGATGATGACGATCACGATGTTGATGATCCTGATAATGACAATGTTGACAATGATGATGATGGATGATGGTGATGAAGATGATGATGCTAATGATAATGGATGGATGGATGGATTGAGGAGGAGCAGGAGAAGGATTTCGACAATGATGATGATGGGGATCTTAACAATCTTCATGATGATGGATGATGATGATAACGACATTGAGGATCTCGATGATGACGATCTTGATGATGAAAGTCGCAGGTAGTACCGTCTACTTCTACTTACGGTAGCAGGCAATGCCTGACCTGACCCTCTGATGGATGATGATGATGATGACGACGGATGATGATGATGATGAAGAAGATAATGAAGATAAAGATGAAGAAGAAAATGATGGATGATTATGATGATGATGGTTGATGATGGAAGATGGATGATGATGGATGATGATGGAAGATGGATGATGGTGATGATGGATGAAGATCATTATGATGATGATGGATGATGGATGAAAATGGATGAAGATGGAAAAAGATGGAAAAGATGATGGATGATGAAGTTGGAAGATGATCATGATCATGATGATGGATGATGAAGATGAAGATGATGATGATGATGATAACTGCAGATATTTGTAATGGGAGTCTTGTGTAGTAATATAACTGCAGCTGTTTGTAATGGGGGTCTTGTGCAGTGTTATAACCACTGCTATTTGTAATGGGAGTCATGTGCAGTATTCTAACAGCAGTCATTTGTATTGGGAGTCTTGTGCAGTCTTATAACAACTGCAACTATTTGTAATGGGAGATCTTGCACCATATTATCCTAACTGCAGCCATTTCTAATGGGAGTCTTGTACAGTATTCTAAAAACCACATCTATTTGTAATGTGAGTCAACTGCAGCATTATAACTGCAACTATTTGTAATAGAAGTTTTGTGCAGCATTCTAACTACAGCTATTTGTAATGGGAGTCTTGTGCAGTCTTATAAAAACTGCATCAAAACTAGCTATTTGTAATGGGAGCCATGTGCAGTATTGTAACTGCAGCTATTTGTAATGGGAGTTATGTGCAGCATTATAACAACTGTAGCTATTTGTAACGGGAGTCATATGCAGTCTTATAACAACTGCAACTATTTGTAATGGGAGTCTTGTGTAGTATTATAAAACTGCAGCTATTGGTAATGGGTGGTTTTGTGCAGTATTATAAAAACTACAGCTATTTCTAATCGGAGGTCAATCACCACATTATAACAAATGCAAGTATTTGTAATGGGAGTTTTGTGCAGTACTATAATAAATGCAGCTATTTGTAATGCCAGGTCTTGTGCAGTATTACAGAAGTATTGGGAGTCTTGTGCCTTGCATAGCACCTGTGCATACCACCAAACCACGTCATGCAACAAATGCAAAAACAGATTCGACATAACTTGAACTATTCAACACATTTTCCCTTTTATCTTGTGCTGATAATAATAATGATGAATGATGATGATGATGATGATTGATGGATGATAATGATAATGATGAATGATGATAATGGATAGATGGATGGATGATGATGATAATGATTGATGGATGATAATGATGAATGATGATGATGGATGATGATAATGATGGATGATTATGATGATGACTATGATGATGGATGATGATGATGATGATAATTGATGATGATTATGATGGATGATGATGATGATGGAGTACAACAATAACAACAACAAAAACTCCATCTCAGTAGTCACCATGCAGTAACAATTGGCTATCTCGATGATGACGATCACGATGTTGATGATCCTGATAATGACAATGTTGACAATGATGATGATGGATGATGGTGATGAAGATGATGATGCTAATGATAATGGATGGATGGATGGATTGAGGAGGAGCAGGAGAAGGATTTCGACAATGATGATGATGGGGATCTTAACAATCTTCATGATGATGGATGATGATGATAACGACATTGAGGATCTCGATGATGACGATCTTGATGATGAAAGTCGCAGGTAGTACCGTCTACTTCTACTTACGGTAGCAGGCAATGCCTGACCTGACCCTCTGATGGATGATGATGATGATGACGACGGATGATGATGATGATGAAGAAGATAATGAAGATAAAGATGAAGAAGAAAATGATGGATGATTATGATGATGATGGATGATGATGGAAGATGGATGATGATGGATGATGATGGAAGATGGATGATGGTGATGATGGATGAAGATCATTATGATGATGATGGATGATGGATGAAAATGGATGAAGATGGAAAAAGATGATGGATGATGAAGTTGGAAGATGATCATGATCATGATGATGGATGATGAAGATGAAGATGATGATGATGATGATAACTGCAGATATTTGTAATGGGAGTCTTGTGTAGTAATATAACTGCAGCTGTTTGTAATGGGGGTCTTGTGCAGTGTTATAACCACTGCTATTTGTAATGGGAGTCATGTGCAGTATTCTAACAGCAGTCATTTGTATTGGGAGTCTTGTGCAGTCTTATAACAACTGCAACTATTTGTAATGGGAGATCTTGCACCATATTATCCTAACTGCAGCCATTTCTAATGGGAGTCTTGTACAGTATTCTAAAAACCACATCTATTTGTAATGTGAGTCAACTGCAGCATTATAACTGCAACTATTTGTAATAGAAGTTTTGTGCAGCATTCTAACTACAGCTATTTGTAATGGGAGTCTTGTGCAGTCTTATAAAAACTGCATCAAAACTAGCTATTTGTAATGGAAGCCATGTGCAGTATTGTAACTGCAGCTATTTGTAATGGAAGTTATGTGCAGCATTATAACAACTGTAGCTATTTGTAACGGGAGTCATATGCAGTCTTATAACAACTGCAACTATTTGTAATGGGAGTCTTGTGTAGTATTATAAAACTGCAGCTATTGGTAATGGGTGGTTTTGTGCAGTATTATAAAAACTACAGCTATTTCTAATCGGAGGTCAATCACCACATTATAACAAATGCAAGTATTTGTAATGGGAGTTTTGTGCAGTACTATAATAAATGCAGCTATTTGTAATGCCAGGTCTTGTGCAGTATTACAGAAGTATTGGGAGTCTTGTGCCTTGCATAGCACCTGTGCATACCACCAAACCACGTCATGCAACAAATGCAAAAACAGATTCGACATAACTTGAACTATTCAACACATTTTCCCTTTTATCTTGTGCTGATAATAATAATGATGAATGATGATGATGATGATGATGATGATGATTGATGGATGATAATGATAATGATGAATGATGATAATGGATAGATGGATGGATGATGATAATGATTGATGGATGATAATGATGAATGATGATGATGGATGATGATAATGATGGATGATTATGATGATGACTATGATGATGGATGATGATGATGATGATAATTGATGATGATTATGATGGATGATGATGATGATGATGGAGTACAACAATAACAACAACAAAAACTCCATCTCAGTAGTCACCATGCAGTAACAATTGGCTATCTCGATGATGACGATCACGATGTTGATGATCCTGATAATGACAATGTTGACAATGATGATGATGGATGATGGTGATGAAGATGATGATGCTAATGATAATGGATGGATGGATGGATTGAGGAGGAGCAGGAGAAGGATTTCGACAATGATGATGATGGGGATCTTAACAATCTTCATGATGATGGATGATGATGATAACGACATTGAGGATCTCGATGATGACGATCTTGATGATGAAAGTCGCAGGTAGTACCGTCTACTTCTACTTACGGTAGCAGGCAATGTCTGACCTGACCCTCTGATGGATGATGATGATGATGACGACGGATGATGATGATGATGAAGAAGATAATGAAGATAAAGATGAAGAAGAAAATGATGGATGATTATGATGATGATGGTTGATGATGGAAGATGGATGATGATGGATGATGATGGAAGATGGATGATGGATGAAAATGGATGAAGATGGAAAAAGATGGAAAAAGATGATGGATGATGAAGTTGGAAGATGATCATGATCATGATGATGGATGATGAAGATGAAGATGATGATGATGATGATAACTGCAGATATTTGTAATGGGAGTCTTGTGTAGTAATATAACTGCAGCTGTTTGTAATGGGGGTCTTGTGCAGTGTTATAACCACTGCTATTTGTAATGGGAGTCATGTGCAGTATTCTAACAGCAGTCATTTGTATTGGGAGTCTTGTGCAGTCTTATAACAACTGCAACTATTTGTAATGGGAGATCTTGCACCATATTATCCTAACTGCAGCCATTTCTAATGGGAGTCTTGTACAGTATTCTAAAAACCACATCTATTTGTAATGTGAGTCAACTGCAGCATTATAACTGCAACTATTTGTAATAGAAGTTTTGTGCAGCATTCTAACTACAGCTATTTGTAATGGGAGTCTTGTGCAGTCTTATAAAAACTGCATCAAAACTAGCTATTTGTAATGGGAGCCATGTGCAGTATTGTAACTGCAGCTATTTGTAATGGAAGTTATGTGCAGCATTATAACAACTGTAGCTATTTGTAACGGGAGTCATATGCAGTCTTATAACAACTGCAACTATTTGTAATGGGAGTCTTGTGTAGTATTATAAAACTGCAGCTATTGGTAATGGGTGGTTTTGTGCAGTATTATAAAAACTACAGCTATTTCTAATCGGAGGTCAATCACCACATTATAACAAATGCAAGTATTTGTAATGGGAGTTTTGTGCAGTACTATAATAAATGCAGCTATTTGTAATGCCAGGTCTTGTGCAGTATTACAGAAGTATTGGGAGTCTTGTGCCTTGCATAGCACCTGTGCATACCACCAAACCACGTCATGCAACAAATGCAAAAACAGATTCGACATAACTTGAACTATTCAACACATTTTCCCTTTTATCTTGTGCTGATAATAATAATGATGAATGATGATGATGATGATTGATGGATGATAATGATAATGATGAATGATGATAATGGATAGATGGATGGATGATGATGATAATGATTGATGGATGATAATGATGAATGATGATGATGGATGATGATAATGATGGATGATTATGATGATGACTATGATGATGGATGATGATGATGATGATAATTGATGATGATTATGATGGATGATGATGATGATGGAGTACAACAATAACAACAACAAAAACTCCATCTCAGTAGTCACCATGCAGTAACAATTGGCTATCTCGATGATGACGATCACGATGTTGATGATCCTGATAATGACAATGTTGACAATGATGATGATGGATGATGGTGATGAAGATGATGATGCTAATGATAATGGATGGATGGATGGATTGAGGAGGAGCAGGAGAAGGATTTCGACAATGATGATGATGGGGATCTTAACAATCTTCATGATGATGGATGATGATGATAACGACATTGAGGATCTCGATGATGACGATCTTGATGATGAAAGTCGCAGGTAGTACCGTCTACTTCTACTTACGGTAGCAGGCAATGCCTGACCTGACCCTCTGATGGATGATGATGATGATGATGATGATGACGGATGATGATGAAGAAGATAATGAAGATAAAGATGAAGAAGAAAATGATGGATGATTATGATGATGATGGATGATGATGGAAGATGGATGATGATGGAAGATGGATGATGGTGATGATGGATGAAGATCATTATGATGATGATGGATGATGGATGAAAATGGATGAAGATGGAAAAAGATGATGGATGATGAAGTTGGAAGATGATCATGATCATGATGATGGATGATGAAGATGAAGATGATGATGATGATGATAACTGCAGATATTTGAAATGGGAGTCTTGTGTAGTAATATAACTGCAGCTGTTTGTAATGGGGGTCTTGTGCAGTGTTATAACCACTGCTATTTGTAATGGGAGTCATGTGCAGTATTCTAACAGCAGTCATTTGTATTGGGAGTCTTGTGCAGTCTTATAACAACTGCAACTATTTGTAATGGGAGATCTTGCACCATATAATCCTAACTGCAGCCATTTCTAATGGGAGTCTTGTACAGTATTCTAAAAACCACATCTATTTGTAATGTGAGTCAACTGCAGCATTATAACTGCAACTATTTGTAATAGAAGTTTTGTGCAGCATTCTAACTACAGCTATTTGTAATGGGAGTCTTGTGCAGTCTTATAAAAACTGCATCAAAACTAGCTATTTGTAATGGGAGCCATGTGCAGTATTGTAACTGCAGCTATTTGTAATGGGAGTTATGTGCAGCATTATAACAACTGTAGCTATTTGTAACGGGAGTCATATGCAGTCTTATAACAACTGCAACTATTTGTAATGGGAGTCTTGTGTAGTATTATAAAACTGCAGCTATTGGTAATGGGTGGTTTTGTGCAGTATTATAAAAACTACAGCTATTTCTAATCGGAGGTAAATCACCACATTATAACAAATGCAAGTATTTGTAATGGGAGTTTTGTGCAGTACTATAATAAATGCAGCTATTTGTAATGCCAGGTCTTGTGCAGTATTACAGAAGTATTGGGAGTCTTGTGCCTTGCATAGCACCTGTGCATACCACCAAACCACGTCATGCAACAAATGCAAAAACAGATTCGACATAACTTGAACTATTCAACACATTTTCCCTTTTATCTTGTGCTGATAATAATAATGATGAATGATGATGATGATGATGATGATGATTAATGGATGATAATGATAATGATGAATGATGATAATGGATAGATGGATGGATGATGATGATAATGATTGATGGATGATAATGATGAATGATGATGATGGATGATGATAATGATGGATGATTATGATGACGACTACGATGATGATGATAATTGATGATGATTGTGATGGATGATGATGATGATGGAGTACAACAATAACAACAACAAAAACTCCATCTCAGTAGTCACCATGCAGTAACAATTGGCTATCTCGATGATGACGATCACGATGTTGACGATCCTGATAATGACAATGTTGACGATGATAATAATGATGATGATGGTGATGATGATGATGATGCTAATGATAATGGATGGATGGATGGATTGAGGAGGAGCAGGAGAAGGATTTCGACAATGATGATGATGGGGATCTTAACAATCTTCATGATGATGGATGATGATGATAACGACATTGAGGATCTCGATGATGACGATCTTGATGATGAAAGTCGCAGGTAGTACCGTCTACTTCTACTTACGGTAGCAGGCAATGCCTGACCTGACCCTCTGATGGATGATGATGATGATGACGACGGATGATGATGATGATGAAGAAGATAATGAAGATAAAGATGAAGAAGAAAATGATGGATGATTATGATGATGATGATGGAAGATGGATGATGATGGATGATGATGGAAGATGGATGATGGTGATGATGGATGAAGATCATTATGATGATGATGGATGATGGATGAAAATGGATGAAGATGGAAAAAGATGGAAAAAGATGATGGATGATGAAGTTGGAAGATGATCATGATCATGATCATGATGATGGATGATGAAGATGAAGATGATGATGATGATGATAACTGCAGATATTTGTAATGGGAGTCTTGTGTAGTAATATAACTGCAGCTGTTTGTAATGGGGGTCTTGTGCAGTGTTATAACCACTGCTATTTGTAATGGGAGTCATGTGCAGTATTCTAACAGCAGTCATTTGTACTGGGAGTCTTGTGCAGTCTTATAACAACTGCAACTATTTGTAATGGGAGATCTTGCACCATATAATCCTAACTGCAGCCATTTCTAATGGGAGTCTTGTACAGTATTCTAAAAACCACATCTATTTGTAATGTGAGTCAACTGCAGCATTATAACTGCAACTATTTGTAATAGAAGTTTTGTGCAGCATTCTAACTACAGCTATTTGTAATGGGAGTCTTGTGCAGTCTTATAAAAACTGCATCAAAACTAGCTATTTGTAATGGGAGCCATGTGCAGTATTGTAACTGCAGCTATTTGTAATGGGAGTTATGTGCAGCATTATAACAACTGTAGCTATTTGTAACGGGAGTCATATGCAGTCTTATAACAACTGCAACTATTTGTAATGGGAGTCTTGTGTAGTATTATAAAACTGCAGCTATTGGTAATGGGTGGTTTTGTGCAGTATTATAAAAACTACAGCTATTTCTAATCGGAGGTCAATCACCACATTATAACAAATGCAAGTATTTGTAATGGGAGTTTTGTGCAGTACTATAATAAATGCAGCTATTTGTAATGCCAGGTCTTGTGCAGTATTACAGAAGTATTGGGAGTCTTGTGCCTTGCATAGCACCTGTGCATACCACCAAACCACGTCATGCAACAAATGCAAAAACAGATTCGACATAACTTGAACTATTCAACACATTTTCCCTTTTATCTTGTGCTGATAATAATAATGATGAATGATGATGATGATGATTGATGGATGATAATGATAATGATGAATGATGATAATGGATAGATGGATGGATGATGATGATAATGATTGATGGATGATAATGATGAATGATGATGATGGATGATGATAATGATGGATGATTATGATGATGACTATGATGATGGATGATGATGATGATGATAATTGATGATGATTATGATGGATGATGATGATGATGGAGTACAACAATAACAACAACAAAAACTCCATCTCAGTAGTCACCATGCAGTAACAATTGGCTATCTCGATGATGACGATCACGATGTTGATGATCCTGATAATGACAATGTTGACAATGATGATGATGGATGATGGTGATGAAGATGATGATGCTAATGATAATGGATGGATGGATGGATTGAGGAGGAGCAGGAGAAGGATTTCGACAATGATGATGATGGGGATCTTAACAATCTTCATGATGATGGATGATGATGATAACGACATTGAGGATCTCGATGATGACGATCTTGATGATGAAAGTCGCAGGTAGTACCGTCTACTTCTACTTACGGTAGCAGGCAATGCCTGACCTGACCCTCTGATGGATGATGATGATGATGACGACGGATGATGATGATGATGAAGAAGATAATGAAGATAAAGATGAAGAAGAAAATGATGGATGATTATGATGATGATGGATGATGATGGAAGATGGATGATGATGGATGATGATGGAAGATGGATGATGGTGATGATGGATGAAGATCATTATGATGATGATGGATGATGGATGAAAATGGATGAAGATGGAAAAAGATGATGGATGATGAAGTTGGAAGATGATCATGATCATGATGATGGATGATGAAGATGAAGATGATGATGATGATGATAACTGCAGATATTTGTAATGGGAGTCTTGTGTAGTAATATAACTGCAGCTGTTTGTAATGGGGGTCTTGTGCAGTGTTATAACCACTGCTATTTGTAATGGGAGTCATGTGCAGTATTCTAACAGCAGTCATTTGTATTGGGAGTCTTGTGCAGTCTTATAACAACTGCAACTATTTGTAATGGGAGATCTTGCACCATATTATCCTAACTGCAGCCATTTCTAATGGGAGTCTTGTACAGTATTCTAAAAACCACATCTATTTGTAATGTGAGTCAACTGCAGCATTATAACTGCAACTATTTGTAATAGAAGTTTTGTGCAGCATTCTAACTACAGCTATTTGTAATGGGAGTCTTGTGCAGTCTTATAAAAACTGCATCAAAACTAGCTATTTGTAATGGAAGCCATGTGCAGTATTGTAACTGCAGCTATTTGTAATGGAAGTTATGTGCAGCATTATAACAACTGTAGCTATTTGTAACGGGAGTCATATGCAGTCTTATAACAACTGCAACTATTTGTAATGGGAGTCTTGTGTAGTATTATAAAACTGCAGCTATTGGTAATGGGTGGTTTTGTGCAGTATTATAAAAACTACAGCTATTTCTAATCGGAGGTCAATCACCACATTATAACAAATGCAAGTATTTGTAATGGGAGTTTTGTGCAGTACTATAATAAATGCAGCTATTTGTAATGCCAGGTCTTGTGCAGTATTACAGAAGTATTGGGAGTCTTGTGCCTTGCATAGCACCTGTGCATACCACCAAACCACGTCATGCAACAAATGCAAAAACAGATTCGACATAACTTGAACTATTCAACACATTTTCCCTTTTATCTTGTGCTGATAATAATAATGATGAATGATGATGATGATGATGATGATGATGATTGATGGATGATAATGATAATGATGAATGATGATAATGGATAGATGGATGGATGATGATAATGATTGATGGATGATAATGATGAATGATGATGATGGATGATGATAATGATGGATGATTATGATGATGACTATGATGATGGATGATGATGATGATGATAATTGATGATGATTATGATGGATGATGATGATGATGATGGAGTACAACAATAACAACAACAAAAACTCCATCTCAGTAGTCACCATGCAGTAACAATTGGCTATCTCGATGATGACGATCACGATGTTGATGATCCTGATAATGACAATGTTGACAATGATGATGATGGATGATGGTGATGAAGATGATGATGCTAATGATAATGGATGGATGGATGGATTGAGGAGGAGCAGGAGAAGGATTTCGACAATGATGATGATGGGGATCTTAACAATCTTCATGATGATGGATGATGATGATAACGACATTGAGGATCTCGATGATGACGATCTTGATGATGAAAGTCGCAGGTAGTACCGTCTACTTCTACTTACGGTAGCAGGCAATGCCTGACCTGACCCTCTGATGGATGATGATGATGATGACGACGGATGATGATGATGATGAAGAAGATAATGAAGATAAAGATGAAGAAGAAAATGATGGATGATTATGATGATGATGGTTGATGATGGAAGATGGATGATGATGGATGATGATGGAAGATGGATGATGGATGAAAATGGATGAAGATGGAAAAAGATGGAAAAAGATGATGGATGATGAAGTTGGAAGATGATCATGATCATGATGATGGATGATGAAGATGAAGATGATGATGATGATGATAACTGCAGATATTTGTAATGGGAGTCTTGTGTAGTAATATAACTGCAGCTGTTTGTAATGGGGGTCTTGTGCAGTGTTATAACCACTGCTATTTGTAATGGGAGTCATGTGCAGTATTCTAACAGCAGTCATTTGTATTGGGAGTCTTGTGCAGTCTTATAACAACTGCAACTATTTGTAATGGGAGATCTTGCACCATATTATCCTAACTGCAGCCATTTCTAATGGGAGTCTTGTACAGTATTCTAAAAACCACATCTATTTGTAATGTGAGTCAACTGCAGCATTATAACTGCAACTATTTGTAATAGAAGTTTTGTGCAGCATTCTAACTACAGCTATTTGTAATGGGAGTCTTGTGCAGTCTTATAAAAACTGCATCAAAACTAGCTATTTGTAATGGGAGCCATGTGCAGTATTGTAACTGCAGCTATTTGTAATGGAAGTTATGTGCAGCATTATAACAACTGTAGCTATTTGTAACGGGAGTCATATGCAGTCTTATAACAACTGCAACTATTTGTAATGGGAGTCTTGTGTAGTATTATAAAACTGCAGCTATTGGTAATGGGTGGTTTTGTGCAGTATTATAAAAACTACAGCTATTTCTAATCGGAGGTCAATCACCACATTATAACAAATGCAAGTATTTGTAATGGGAGTTTTGTGCAGTACTATAATAAATGCAGCTATTTGTAATGCCAGGTCTTGTGCAGTATTACAGAAGTATTGGGAGTCTTGTGCCTTGCATAGCACCTGTGCATACCACCAAACCACGTCATGCAACAAATGCAAAAACAGATTCGACATAACTTGAACTATTCAACACATTTTCCCTTTTATCTTGTGCTGATAATAATAATGATGAATGATGATGATGATGATTGATGGATGATAATGATAATGATGAATGATGATAATGGATAGATGGATGGATGATGATGATAATGATTGATGGATGATAATGATGAATGATGATGATGGATGATGATAATGATGGATGATTATGATGATGACTATGATGATGGATGATGATGATGATGATAATTGATGATGATTATGATGGATGATGATGATGATGGAGTACAACAATAACAACAACAAAAACTCCATCTCAGTAGTCACCATGCAGTAACAATTGGCTATCTCGATGATGACGATCACGATGCTGATGATCCTGATAATGACAATGTTGACAATGATGATGATGGATGGATGGATTGAGGAGGAGCAGGAGAAGGATTTCGACAATGATGATGATGGGGATCTTAACAATCTTCATGATGATGGATGATGATGATAACGACATTGAGGATCTCGATGATGACGATCTTGATGATGAAAGTCGCAGGTAGTACCGTCTACTTCTACTTACGGTAGCAGGCAATGCCTGACCTGACCCTCTGATGGATGATGATGATGATGACGGATGATGATGAAGAAGATAATGAAGATAAAGATGAAGAAGAAAATGATGGATGATTATGATGATGATGGATGATGATGGAAGATGGATGATGATGGAAGATGGATGATGGTGATGATGGATGAAGATCATTATGATGATGATGGATGATGGATGAAAATGGATGAAGATGGAAAAAGATGATGGATGATGAAGTTGGAAGATGATCATGATCATGATGATGGATGATGAAGATGAAGATGATGATGATGATGATAACTGCAGATATTTGTAATGGGAGTCTTGTGTAGTAATATAACTGCAGCTGTTTGTAATGGGGGTCTTGTGCAGTGTTATAACCACTGCTATTTGTAATGGGAGTCATGTGCAGTATTCTAACAGCAGTCATTTGTATTGGGAGTCTTGTGCAGTCTTATAACAACTGCAACTATTTGTAATGGGAGATCTTGCACCATATTATCCTAACTGCAGCCATTTCTAATGGGAGTCTTGTACAGTATTCTAAAAACCACATCTATTTGTAATGTGAGTCAACTGCAGCATTATAACTGCAACTATTTGTAATAGAAGTTTTGTGCAGCATTCTAACTACAGCTATTTGTAATGGGAGTCTTGTGCAGTCTTATAAAAACTGCATCAAAACTAGCTATTTGTAATGGGAGCCATGTGCAGTATTGTAACTGCAGCTATTTGTAATGGAAGTTATGTGCAGCATTATAACAACTGTAGCTATTTGTAACGGGAGTCATATGCAGTCTTATAACAACTGCAACTATTTGTAATGGGAGTCTTGTGTAGTATTATAAAACTGCAGCTATTGGTAATGGGTGGTTTTGTGCAGTATTATAAAAACTACAGCTATTTCTAATCGGAGGTCAATCACCACATTATAACAAATGCAAGTATTTGTAATGGGAGTTTTGTGCAGTACTATAATAAATGCAGCTATTTGTAATGCCAGGTCTTGTGCAGTATTACAGAAGTATTGGGAGTCTTGTGCCTTGCATAGCACCTGTGCATACCACCAAACCACGTCATGCAACAAATGCAAAAACAGATTCGACATAACTTGAACTATTCAACACATTTTCCCTTTTATCTTGTGCTGATAATAATAATGATGAATGATGATGATGATGATGATGATGATGATTGATGGATGATAATGATAATGATGAATGATGATAATGGATAGATGGATGGATGATGATAATGATTGATGGATGATAATGATGAATGATGATGATGGATGATGATAATGATGGATGATTATGATGATGACTATGATGATGGATGATGATGATGATGATAATTGATGATGATTATGATGGATGATGATGATGATGATGGAGTACAACAATAACAACAACAAAAACTCCATCTCAGTAGTCACCATGCAGTAACAATTGGCTATCTCGATGATGACGATCACGATGTTGATGATCCTGATAATGACAATGTTGACAATGATGATGATGGATGATGGTGATGAAGATGATGATGCTAATGATAATGGATGGATGGATGGATTGAGGAGGAGCAGGAGAAGGATTTTGACAATGATGATGATGGGGATCTTAACAATCTTCATGATGATGGATGATGATGATAACGACATTGAGGATCTCGATGATGACGATCTTGATGATGAAAGTCGCAGGTAGTACCGTCTACTTCTACTTACGGTAGCAGGCAATGCCTGACCTGACCCTCTGATGGATGATGATGATGATGACGACGGATGATGATGATGATGAAGAAGATAATGAAGATAAAGATGAAGAAGAAAATGATGGATGATTATGATGATGATGGTTGATGATGGAAGATGGATGATGATGGATGATGATGGAAGATGGATGATGGTGATGATGGATGAAGATCATTATGATGATGATGGATGATGGATGAAAATGGATGAAGATGGAAAAAGATGGAAAAAGATGATGGATGATGAAGTTGGAAGATGATCATGATCATGATGATGGATGATGAAGATGAAGATGATGATGATGATGATAACTGCAGATATTTGTAATGGGAGTCTTGTGTAGTAATATAACTGCAGCTGTTTGTAATGGGGGTCTTGTGCAGTGTTATAACCACTGCTATTTGTAATGGGAGTCATGTGCAGTATTCTAACAGCAGTCATTTGTATTGGGAGTCTTGTGCAGTCTTATAACAACTGCAACTATTTGTAATGGGAGATCTTGCACCATATTATCCTAACTGCAGCCATTTCTAATGGGAGTCTTGTACAGTATTCTAAAAACCACATCTATTTGTAATGTGAGTCAACTGCAGCATTATAACTGCAACTATTTGTAATAGAAGTTTTGTGCAGCATTCTAACTACAGCTATTTGTAATGGGAGTCTTGTGCAGTCTTATAAAAACTGCATCAAAACTAGCTATTTGTAATGGGAGCCATGTGCAGTATTGTAACTGCAGCTATTTGTAATGGAAGTTATGTGCAGCATTATAACAACTGTAGCTATTTGTAACGGGAGTCATATGCAGTCTTATAACAACTGCAACTATTTGTAATGGGAGTCTTGTGTAGTATTATAAAACTGCAGCTATTGGTAATGGGTGGTTTTGTGCAGTATTATAAAAACTACAGCTATTTCTAATCGGAGGTCAATCACCACATTATAACAAATGCAAGTATTTGTAATGGGAGTTTTGTGCAGTACTATAATAAATGCAGCTATTTGTAATGCCAGGTCTTGTGCAGTATTACAGAAGTATTGGGAGTCTTGTGCCTTGCATAGCACCTGTGCATACCACCAAACCACGTCATGCAACAAATGCAAAAACAGATTCGACATAACTTGAACTATTCAACACATTTTCCCTTTTATCTTGTGCTGATAATAATAATGATGAATGATGATGATGATGATTGATGGATGATAATGATAATGATGAATGATGATAATGGATAGATGGATGGATGATGATGATAATGATTGATGGATGATAATGATGAATGATGATGATGGATGATGATAATGATGGATGATTATGATGATGACTATGATGATGGATGATGATGATGATGATAATTGATGATGATTATGATGGATGATGATGATGATGGAGTACAACAATAACAACAACAAAAACTCCATCTCAGTAGTCACCATGCAGTAACAATTGGCTATCTCGATGATGACGATCACGATGCTGATGATCCTGATAATGACAATGTTGACAATGATGATGATGGATGGATGGATTGAGGAGGAGCAGGAGAAGGATTTCGACAATGATGATGATGGGGATCTTAACAATCTTCATGATGATGGATGATGATGATAACGACATTGAGGATCTCGATGATGACGATCTTGATGATGAAAGTCGCAGGTAGTACCGTCTACTTCTACTTACGGTAGCAGGCAATGCCTGACCTGACCCTCTGATGGATGATGATGATGATGACGGATGATGATGAAGAAGATAATGAAGATAAAGATGAAGAAGAAAATGATGGATGATTATGATGATGATGGATGATGATGGAAGATGGATGATGATGGAAGATGGATGATGGTGATGATGGATGAAGATCATTATGATGATGATGGATGATGGATGAAAATGGATGAAGATGGAAAAAGATGATGGATGATGAAGTTGGAAGATGATCATGATCATGATGATGGATGATGAAGATGAAGATGATGATGATGATGATAACTGCAGATATTTGTAATGGGAGTCTTGTGTAGTAATATAACTGCAGCTGTTTGTAATGGGGGTCTTGTGCAGTGTTATAACCACTGCTATTTGTAATGGGAGTCATGTGCAGTATTCTAACAGCAGTCATTTGTATTGGGAGTCTTGTGCAGTCTTATAACAACTGCAACTATTTGTAATGGGAGATCTTGCACCATATAATCCTAACTGCAGCCATTTCTAATGGGAGTCTTGTACAGTATTCTAAAAACCACATCTATTTGTAATGTGAGTCAACTGCAGCATTATAACTGCAACTATTTGTAATAGAAGTTTTGTGCAGCATTCTAACTACAGCTATTTGTAATGGGAGTCTTGTGCAGTCTTATAAAAACTGCATCAAAACTAGCTATTTGTAATGGGAGCCATGTGCAGTATTGTAACTGCAGCTATTTGTAATGGGAGTTATGTGCAGCATTATAACAACTGTAGCTATTTGTAACGGGAGTCATATGCAGTCTTATAACAACTGCAACTATTTGTAATGGGAGTCTTGTGTAGTATTATAAAACTGCAGCTATTGGTAATGGGTGGTTTTGTGCAGTATTATAAAAACTACAGCTATTTCTAATCGGAGGTCAATCACCACATTATAACAAATGCAAGTATTTGTAATGGGAGTTTTGTGCAGTACTATAATAAATGCAGCTATTTGTAATGCCAGGTCTTGTGCAGTATTACAGAAGTATTGGGAGTCTTGTGCCTTGCATAGCACCTGTGCATACCACCAAACCACGTCATGCAACAAATGCAAAAACAGATTCGACATAACTTGAACTATTCAACACATTTTCCCTTTTATCTTGTGCTGATAATAATAATGATGAATGATGATGATGATGATGATGATTGATGGATGATAATGATAATGATGAATGATGATAATGGATAGATGGATGGATGATGATGATAATGATTGATGGATGATAATGATGAATGATGATGATGGATGATGATAATGATGGATGATTATGATGACGACTACGATGATGATGATAATTGATGATGATTGTGATGGATGATGATGATGATGGAGTACAACAATAACAACAACAAAAACTCCATCTCAGTAGTCACCATGCAGTAACAATTGGCTATCTCGATGATGACGATCACGATGTTGACGATCCTGATAATGACAATGTTGACGATGATAATAATGATGATGATGGTGATGATGATGATGATGCTAATGATAATGGATGGATGGATGGATTGAGGAGGAGCAGGAGAAGGATTTCGACAATGATGATGATGGGGATCTTAACAATCTTCATGATGATGGATGATGATGATAACGACATTGAGGATCTCGATGATGACGATCTTGATGATGAAAGTCGCAGGTAGTACCGTCTACTTCTACTTACGGTAGCAGGCAATGCCTGACCTGACCCTCTGATGGATGATGATGATGATGACGACGGATGATGATGATGATGAAGAAGATAATGAAGATAAAGATGAAGAAGAAAATGATGGATGATTATGATGATGATGGATGATGATGGAAGATGGATGATGATGGATGATGATGGAAGATGGATGATGGTGATGATGGATGAAGATCATTATGATGATGATGGATGATGGATGAAAATGGATGAAGATGGAAAAAGATGATGGATGATGAAGTTGGAAGATGATCATGATCATGATGATGGATGATGAAGATGAAGATGATGATGATGATGATAACTGCAGATATTTGTAATGGGAGTCTTGTGTAGTAATATAACTGCAGCTGTTTGTAATGGGGGTCTTGTGCAGTGTTATAACCACTGCTATTTGTAATGGGAGTCATGTGCAGTATTCTAACAGCAGTCATTTGTATTGGGAGTCTTGTGCAGTCTTATAACAACTGCAACTATTTGTAATGGGAGATCTTGCACCATATTATCCTAACTGCAGCCATTTCTAATGGGAGTCTTGTACAGTATTCTAAAAACCACATCTATTTGTAATGTGAGTCAACTGCAGCATTATAACTGCAACTATTTGTAATAGAAGTTTTGTGCAGCATTCTAACTACAGCTATTTGTAATGGGAGTCTTGTGCAGTCTTATAAAAACTGCATCAAAACTAGCTATTTGTAATGGAAGCCATGTGCAGTATTGTAACTGCAGCTATTTGTAATGGAAGTTATGTGCAGCATTATAACAACTGTAGCTATTTGTAACGGGAGTCATATGCAGTCTTATAACAACTGCAACTATTTGTAATGGGAGTCTTGTGTAGTATTATAAAACTGCAGCTATTGGTAATGGGTGGTTTTGTGCAGTATTATAAAAACTACAGCTATTTCTAATCGGAGGTCAATCACCACATTATAACAAATGCAAGTATTTGTAATGGGAGTTTTGTGCAGTACTATAATAAATGCAGCTATTTGTAATGCCAGGTCTTGTGCAGTATTACAGAAGTATTGGGAGTCTTGTGCCTTGCATAGCACCTGTGCATACCACCAAACCACGTCATGCAACAAATGCAAAAACAGATTCGACATAACTTGAACTATTCAACACATTTTCCCTTTTATCTTGTGCTGATAATAATAATGATGAATGATGATGATGATGATGATGATGATGATTGATGGATGATAATGATAATGATGAATGATGATAATGGATAGATGGATGGATGATGATGATAATGATTGATGGATGATAATGATGAATGATGATGATGGATGATGATAATGATGGATGATTATGATGATGACTATGATGATGGATGATGATGATGATGATAATTGATGATGATTATGATGGATGATGATGATGATGATGGAGTACAACAATAACAACAACAAAAACTCCATCTCAGTAGTCACCATGCAGTAACAATTGGCTATCTCGATGATGACGATCACGATGTTGATGATCCTGATAATGACAATGTTGACAATGATGATGATGGATGATGGTGATGAAGATGATGATGCTAATGATAATGGATGGATGGATGGATTGAGGAGGAGCAGGAGAAGGATTTCGACAATGATGATGATGGGGATCTTAACAATCTTCATGATGATGGATGATGATGATAACGACATTGAGGATCTCGATGATGACGATCTTGATGATGAAAGTCGCAGGTAGTACCGTCTACTTCTACTTACGGTAGCAGGCAATGCCTGACCTGACCCTCTGATGGATGATGATGATGATGACGACGGATGATGATGATGATGAAGAAGATAATGAAGATAAAGATGAAGAAGAAAATGATGGATGATTATGATGATGATGGAAGATGGATGATGATGGATGATGATGGAAGATGGATGATGGTGATGATGGATGAAGATCATTATGATGATGATGGATGATGGATGAAAATGGATGAAGATGGAAAAAGATGGAAAAAGATGATGGATGATGAAGTTGGAAGATGATCATGATCATGATGATGGATGATGAAGATGAAGATGATGATGATGATGATAACTGCAGATATTTGTAATGGGAGTCTTGTGTAGTAATATAACTGCAGCTGTTTGTAATGGGGGTCTTGTGCAGTGTTATAACCACTGCTATTTGTAATGGGAGTCATGTGCAGTATTCTAACAGCAGTCATTTGTATTGGGAGTCTTGTGCAGTCTTATAACAACTGCAACTATTTGTAATGGGAGATCTTGCACCATATTATCCTAACTGCAGCCATTTCTAATGGGAGTCTTGTACAGTATTCTAAAAACCACATCTATTTGTAATGTGAGTCAACTGCAGCATTATAACTGCAACTATTTGTAATAGAAGTTTTGTGCAGCATTCTAACTACAGCTATTTGTAATGGGAGTCTTGTGCAGTCTTATAAAAACTGCATCAAAACTAGCTATTTGTAATGGGAGCCATGTGCAGTATTGTAACTGCAGCTATTTGTAATGGAAGTTATGTGCAGCATTATAACAACTGTAGCTATTTGTAACGGGAGTCATATGCAGTCTTATAACAACTGCAACTATTTGTAATGGGAGTCTTGTGTAGTATTATAAAACTGCAGCTATTGGTAATGGGTGGTTTTGTGCAGTATTATAAAAACTACAGCTATTTCTAATCGGAGGTCAATCACCACATTATAACAAATGCAAGTATTTGTAATGGGAGTTTTGTGCAGTACTATAATAAATGCAGCTATTTGTAATGCCAGGTCTTGTGCAGTATTACAGAAGTATTGGGAGTCTTGTGCCTTGCATAGCACCTGTGCATACCACCAAACCACGTCATGCAACAAATGCAAAAACAGATTCGACATAACTTGAACTATTCAACACATTTTCCCTTTTATCTTGTGCTGATAATAATAATGATGAATGATGATGATGATGATTGATGGATGATAATGATAATGATGAATGATGATAATGGATAGATGGATGGATGATGATGATAATGATTGATGGATGATAATGATGAATGATGATGATGGATGATGATAATGATGGATGATTATGATGATGACTATGATGATGGATGATGATGATGATGATAATTGATGATGATTATGATGGATGATGATGATGATGGAGTACAACAATAACAACAACAAAAACTCCATCTCAGTAGTCACCATGCAGTAACAATTGGCTATCTCGATGATGACGATCACGATGCTGATGATCCTGATAATGACAATGTTGACAATGATGATGATGGATGGATGGATTGAGGAGGAGCAGGAGAAGGATTTCGACAATGATGATGATGGGGATCTTAACAATCTTCATGATGATGGATGATGATGATAACGACATTGAGGATCTCGATGATGACGATCTTGATGATGAAAGTCGCAGGTAGTACCGTCTACTTCTACTTACGGTAGCAGGCAATGCCTGACCTGACCCTCTGATGGATGATGATGATGATGATGATGACGGATGATGATGAAGAAGATAATGAAGATAAAGATGAAGAAGAAAATGATGGATGATTATGATGATGATGGATGATGATGGAAGATGGATGATGATGGAAGATGGATGATGGTGATGATGGATGAAGATCATTATGATGATGATGGATGATGGATGAAAATGGATGAAGATGGAAAAAGATGATGGATGATGAAGTTGGAAGATGATCATGATCATGATGATGGATGATGAAGATGAAGATGATGATGATGATGATAACTGCAGATATTTGTAATGGGAGTCTTGTGTAGTAATATAACTGCAGCTGTTTGTAATGGGGGTCTTGTGCAGTGTTATAACCACTGCTATTTGTAATGGGAGTCATGTGCAGTATTCTAACAGCAGTCATTTGTATTGGGAGTCTTGTGCAGTCTTATAACAACTGCAACTATTTGTAATGGGAGATCTTGCACCATATTATCCTAACTGCAGCCATTTCTAATGGGAGTCTTGTACAGTATTCTAAAAACCACATCTATTTGTAATGTGAGTCAACTGCAGCATTATAACTGCAACTATTTGTAATAGAAGTTTTGTGCAGCATTCTAACTACAGCTATTTGTAATGGGAGTCTTGTGCAGTCTTATAAAAACTGCATCAAAACTAGCTATTTGTAATGGGAGCCATGTGCAGTATTGTAACTGCAGCTATTTGTAATGGGAGTTATGTGCAGCATTATAACAACTGTAGCTATTTGTAACGGGAGTCATATGCAGTCTTATAACAACTGCAACTATTTGTAATGGGAGTCTTGTGTAGTATTATAAAACTGCAGCTATTGGTAATGGGTGGTTTTGTGCAGTATTATAAAAACTACAGCTATTTCTAATCGGAGGTCAATCACCACATTATAACAAATGCAAGTATTTGTAATGGGAGTTTTGTGCAGTACTATAATAAATGCAGCTATTTGTAATGCCAGGTCTTGTGCAGTATTACAGAAGTATTGGGAGTCTTGTGCCTTGCATAGCACCTGTGCATACCACCAAACCACGTCATGCAACAAATGCAAAAACAGATTCGACATAACTTGAACTATTCAACACATTTTCCCTTTTATCTTGTGCTGATAATAATAATGATGAATGATGATGATGATGATGATGATTGATGGATGATAATGATAATGATGAATGATGATAATGGATAGATGGATGGATGATGATGATAATGATTGATGGATGATAATGATGAATGATGATGATGGATGATGATAATGATGGATGATTATGATGACGACTACGATGATGATGATAATTGATGATGATTGTGATGGATGATGATGATGATGGAGTACAACAATAACAACAACAAAAACTCCATCTCAGTAGTCACCATGCAGTAACAATTGGCTATCTCGATGATGACGATCACGATATTGACGATCCTGATAATGACAATGTTGATGATGATAATAATGATGATGATGGATGATGGTGATGAAGATGATGATGATGATGCTAATGATAATGGATGGATGGATGGATTGAGGAGGAGCAGGAGAAGGATTTCGACAATGATGATGATGGGGATCTTAACAATCTTCATGATGATGGATGATGATGATAACGACATTGAGGATCTCGATGATGACGATCTTGATGATGAAAGTCGCAGGTAGTACCGTCTACTTCTACTTACGGTAGCAGGCAATGCCTGACCTGACCCTCTGATGGATGATGATGATGATGATGATGATGATGATGACGGATGATGATGAAGAAGATAATGAAGATAAGGAAGAAGAAAATGATGGATGATTATGATGATGATGGATGATGATGGAAGATGGATGATGGTGATGATGGATGAAGATCATTATGATGATGATGGATGATGGATGAAAATGGATGAAGATGGAAAAAGATGATGGATGATGAAGTTGAAAGATGAAGATGATGATGATGATGGATGATGAAGATGAAGATGATGATGATGATAACTGCAGATATTTGTAATGGGAGTCTTGTGTAGTAATATAACTGCAGCTGTTTGTAATGGGGGTCTTGTGCAGTGTTATAACCACTGCTATTTATAATGGGAGTCATGTGCAGTATTCTAACTGCAGTCATTTGTATTGGGAGTCTTGTGCAGTCTTATAACAACTGCAACTATTTGTAATGGGAGATCTCGCACCATATTATCCTAACTGCAGCCATTTCTAATGGGAGTCTTGTACAGTATTCTAAAAACCACATCTATTTGTAATGTGAGTCAACTGCAGCATTATAACTGCAACTATTTGTAATAGAAGTTTTGTGCAGCATTCTAACTACAGCTATTTGTAATGGGAGTCTTGTGCAGTCTTATAAAAACTGCATCAAAACTAGCTATTTGTAATGGGAGCCATGTGCAGTATTGTAACTGCAGCTATTTGTAATGGGAGTTATGTGCAGCATTATAACAACTGTAGCTATTTGTAACGGGAGTCATATGCAGTCTTATAACAACTGCAACTATTTGTAATGGGAGTCTTGTGTAGTATTATAAAACTGCAGCTATTGGTAATGGGTGGTTTTGTGCAGTATTATAAAAACTACAGCTATTTCTAATCGGAGGTAAATCACCACATAACAAATGCAAGTATTTGTAATGGGAGTTTTGTGCAGTACTATAATAAATGCAGCTATTTGTAATGGCAGGTCTTGTGCAGTATTACAACAACAAGACCTGTAAGTATTGGGAGTCTTGTGCCTTGCATAGCACCTGTGCATACCACCAAACCATGTCATGCAACAAATGCAAAAACAGATTAGATATAACTTGAAGTATTCAACACATGTTCCCTTTTATCTTGTGCTGATAATAATAATGATGAATGATGATAATAATGGATAGATGGATGTATAATGATGGATGATGATGATGACGATGATGATAATGGATGATTATGATAATTATGATTGATGATGATGATGATGCTGATGATGATGACTGATGACGACAATTGACGGATGATAATGATAATGATGATGGATAGATGGATGGATGGATGATGATGATGATGATGATGATGATGATGATTGATGGATGATAATGATGAATGATAATGATAAATGATGATGATGATAATGGATGATGATGATGGATGATGATGATTATTCCTAATTGATGATGATAATGATGATGATTCCTGTCCAACTATGCAACTTCCTGTCCATGGAAGGGAGAGAACTGCACACACTACAAACTACACTGAACCTTCAGCAATACGTCATATTGACCATGAAACCGAACAAATGTGACACAACACAAGCAATTCAACCTGAAACATTTGACAACACTACCTTGCTGGGAACCTCAGTTTACCACCACTTGTGGAGTATTATAGCTGCAGATATTTGTAATGAGAGTCTTGTGCTGTATGATAACTGCAGCTACTTTTAACACACGTTTAGTCCTGTATTTTAACAACAGGCATATTCAAGGGATGTCTTGTGCAATATTATATTTGTAATGGGAGTCTTGTACAGTATTATGAGCACTGCAACTATTTGGAATACAAGTTTACTGCAGTATTATAACAACTGCAGCCATTTGTAATGGCAGGTCTTGTGCAGTATTACAACAACAGGACCTGTAAGTATTGGGAGTCTTGTACCTTGCATAGCACCTGTGCATACCACCAAACCATGTCATGCAACAAATGCAACAACAAATTTTATATCACTTGAACTGTTCAACACATTTTCCCTTGTAGAACTGCACACACTACAAACTACACTGAACCTTCAGTAATATGTCGTCCTGTTCATTAAACCAAACAAATGTGACAACACAAGCAATTCAACCTGAAACATTTGACAACACTACCTTGCTGAGAACCTCTGAGTACCACCACTTGTGCAGTATTATAACTGCAGATATTTGTAATGGGAGTATTGTGTAGTATTATAACTGCAGCTGTTTGTAATGGGGATCTTGTGCAGTATTATAACCACTGCTATTTGTAATGGGAGTCATGTGCAGTATTCTAAAAACCACATCTATTTGTAATGCGAGTCAACTGCAGCATTATAACTGCAACTATTTGTAATAGAAGTTGTGTGCAGTTATTTGTAATGGGAGTCTTGTGCAGTATTATAACTGCAGCTATTTGTAATGGGAGTTATGTGCAGCATTATAACAACTGTAGCTATTTGTAACGGGAGTCATATGCAGTCGTTATAACAACTGCAACTATTTGTAATGGGAGTCTTGTGTAGTATTACAAAACTGCAGCTATTGGTAATGGGTGGTTTTGTGCAGTATTATAAAAACTACAGCTATTTCTAATGGGAGGTCAATCACCACATTATAACAAATGCAAGTATTTGTAATGGGAGTTTTGTGCAGTACTATAATAAATGCAGCTATTTGTAACAGCAGGTCTTGTGCAGTATTACAACAGCACCTACAACATTCAACCTTCACCAATTTGTCATCCTGATGATGAAACCAAGCAAATGTGACAACACAACCGATTCAAAATGAAGCATTCGACAACACTAACTTGCTGAGAACCTGTGCATAGCACCACTTCTGTAGTATTTTAACTGCTGCTATTTGTAATGGGAGTCTTGTCCAGTCTTGTAACTGCAGCTATTTGTAATGGGAGTCTTGTGCAGTATTATAACTGCAGCTATTTGTAATGGAAGTCTTGTGCACATTCTAACTGCAGCTATTTGTAATGGGAGTCTTGTCCAGCCTTTTAACTGCCGCTATTTGTAACGGGAGTCTTGTGCAGTCTTATAACTGCAGCTATTTGTAATGGGAGTCATGTGCAGCATTATAACAACTGTAGCTATTTGTAACAGGAGTAGTGTGGAGTATTATAACTGAAGCTACCTTTAATGGGTGTTTTGTCCAGTATTGTAACTGCAGATATTTGACATAGATCTTGTGCAGTATTATAACTGCATCTATTTGTAATGCGAGTCTCGTAAAGTATTATCACAACTGCAGCTATTTGGAATGCAAGTATTGTGCAGTATTATAATAACTGCAGCTATTTGTAATGGGAGTTTTGTGCAATAATATATGTGCAGCTTTTTGTAATGGGAGTCTTCTGCAGGATTATAACAACTGTAGCTATTTGTAATTGGATTCTACAACAATATAATCACTGTAGCCATCTGTAATTGAAGTCTTGTGCAGCTATTAGTAATGGGAGGTCCTGTGCAGTATTACAACTGCAGCCATTTCTAATGGGAGGTCAATAGCTGCATTATAACAAATGCAATTATTTTTAAAGGCGAGTTATGTGCTACATTATAAAACTGCAGGTATTTGTAATGGGAGTTTTCTACAGTACTATAATAAATGCAGCTATTTGTAATGGGAGGTTTTGTGCGGTATTATAAGAACTGCAGCTATTTCTAATGGGAAGTCAATCGCCGCATTGTAACAAATGCAGTTATTTCTAATGAGAGTTTTGTGCAGCATTTTAACAACTTTAGGTATTTGCAATGAGAGTTTTGTGCAGTACTATCATAAATGCAGATATTTGTAATGGCAGGTCTTGTGCAGTATTGCAATAACAGCACCTATAGGTATTGGGAGTATTGTGCCGTGCAGAGAACCTGTGCACACGACCAAGCCATGTCATGGAACAAATACAATAGATTAGATTTAACTTAACTATTCAACACTCTTGCTCGTAGAACTGTGTACACTACAAACAACATTCAACCTTCAGCAATATGTTGTCCTCACCATGAAACTAAGCAAATGGGACACAACACAACTGAGTCAAACTGAAGCATTCGACAACACTAACTTGCTGAGAACCTGTGTACAGCACCACTTCTGCAGTATTTTAACTGCCGCTATTTGTAATAGGAGTATTGTAGTCTTATAACTTCAGCTATTTGAAATGCGAGTCATGTGCAGTATTACAACTGCAGCTATTTGTAATGGAAATCTTGTGCAGAATTGTAACTGAGGCTATTTGTAATGGGAGTCATGTGCAGTCTTATAACAACTGTAGCTTTTTGTAATGGAGTCATGTGTAGTTTTATAACAACTGCAACTATTTGTAATGGGAGTCATGTGCAGTGTTGTAACAACTGTACCTATTTGTAATGGGAGTCTTGTGCAGTCTTACAACAACTGCAGCTATTTATAACGGAAGTCTTTTACAGTACTATAACAACTGCAGCTATTGTAATGGGAGTCATGTGCAGTGTTGTAACAACTGTACCTATTTGTAATGGGAGTCATGTGCAGTCTTACAACAACTGCAGCTATTTATAATGGAAGTCTTGTACAGTACTATAACAACTGCAACTATTTGTAATGGAAGTCATGTGCAGTGTTGTAACAACTGTACCTTTTTGCAGTGGGAGTCTTGTGCAGTCTTACAACAACTGCAGCTATTTAAAATGGAAGTCTTGTACAGTACTATAACAACTGCAGCTATTGTAATGGGAGTTTGTGCACTAATACAATAAATGCAGCTATTTGTAACAGCAGGTTTTGTGCAGTATTACAACGACAGCACTTATAGGTAATGGAAGTCTTGCAGAATTATAGTCTATGCAGCTATTTGTAATGAGAGTCTTGTGCAGGATTATAAGAATACAAGTGCAGCTATTTGTAATGGGAGTCTTGTGCATGATTATAACAGCTATAGCTATTTGTTATTGGAGTCTTCTGCAATATTATAACCACTGCAGCTATCTGTAATTGGAGTACAGTATTACAAAAACTGCAGGTATTGGTAATGAGAGGTCTTGTGCAGTATTATAACTGCAACTATTTGTAATGGGAGTCTTGTGCAGTATTATAACTGCACCTATTTGTAATGGGAGGTTTTGTGCAGTATTATAACTGCACCTATTTGTAATGGGAGGTCTTGTGCAGTATTATAACTGCACCTATTTGTAATGGGAGGTCTTGTGCAGTATTATAACAACTGCAACTATGTGTAATAAGAGTCTTAGGCAGCATTATAACTGCAGCTATTTTTGGGTAAAACAAACGTCTTTATTTATGATTATGATCATAACAATGTATTAATGAATCTTAAAGTTTATGACAATCTTGTTGATACCATCGTAAAAGTAATACTTATGTCTTGCCATGCCATTATAATGATACTTATGTCTTGCCATGCTGATTGTGATACCCATGTCCTGCCATGCTGATTGTGATACCTATGTCTTGCCATGCTGATTGTGATACCTATGTCTTGCCATGCTATTGTGATACCTATGTCTTGCCATGCTATTGTGATGCCTGTCTTTCCATGCCATTACAATGATACCCATGTCTTGCCATGCTGATTGTGATACCTATGTCTTGCCATGCTGACTGTGATACCCATGTCTTGCCATGCTATTGTGATACCATGTCTTGCCATGCTATTGTGATACCATGTCTTGCCATGCTATTGTGATACCATGTCTTGCCATGCCATTACAATGATACCCATGTCTTGCCATGCTGATTGTGATACCTATGTCTTGCCATGCTGATTGTGATACCTGTCTTGCCATGCTGACTGTGATACCCATGTCTTGCTATGCTATTGTGACACCTATGTCTTGCCATGCTATTGTGATACCTAGGTCTTGCCATGCTGATTGTGATACCTGTCTTGCCATGCTATTGTGATACCCATGTCTTGCCATGCTGATTGTGATACCCATGTCCTGCCAGGCTGATTGTGATACCTATGTCTTGCCATGCTGATTGTGATACCTATGTCTTGCCATGCTGACTGTGATACCCATGTCTTGCCATGCTATTGTGATACATGTCTTGCCATGCTATTGTGATACCTATGTCTTGCCATGCTGATTGTGATACCTATGTCTTGCCATGCTATTGTGATACCTGTCTTGCCATACTATTGTGATGCCTATGTCTTGCCATGACATTACAATGATACCCATGCCATGCCTTGCCATGCTGATTTTGATACCCATGTCTTGCCATGCTGATTGTGATACCTATGTCTTGCCATGCTGTTACAGTAGTGTCAAAAAGTTTAATAATGTCAATAACCAGTTTACCAACCCGCAAGATCTGGAGGATGGCATGATAAAAGTACTAAAACCATAGGATGCATGATAACTACCAAAACACAGGATGCATGATAAAGTACTACAACCAAAGGATGCATGATAACAGTACTAAAACCATAGGATACATGATAACAGTACTAAAACCATAGGATGCATCATAAAGTACTAAAACCATACGATGCATCATAAAGTACTAAAACCATAGGATGCATTATAAAAGTACTAAATCCATAGGATGCATCATAAAGTACTAAAACCATAGGATACAAAAGGACTGCAGCTATTTCTAATAGGAGGTCTTCTGCAGTATTACAACTGCTGCTATTTGTAATGGGAGTCTTGTGCAGTATTATAACAACCACAGCTATTTCTAATGGGTGTAATGTGCAGTAATACCACAATTGCAGCTATTTCGAATGGGAGTCTTGTGCAGTACATTAACTACAACTATTTATAAAGGGAGTCTTGCAGCCTTTTTAATGGGAGTATTGTGCAGTATTACAACAACTGCAGCCACTTCAAGAGGGACATCTTGTGCAGTATTATAACAACTGCAGCTATGTGTAAGAGGAATCTTAGGCAGCATTATAACTGCAGCTATTTTGGGTAAAATAAATGTCTTTCTTTATGATTATGATCATAACAATTTATTAATGAATCTTAATGTTGATGACAATCTTGTTGACAATGAAGATACCATCGTAAGAGTGATACTTATGACTTGCCATGCCATTACAATGATACCTATATCTTGCCATGCTGTTTGTGATGCCTATGTCTTGCCAAGCCATTACAATGATACCTATGTCTTGCCATGCTGTTTGTGATGCCTATGTCTTGCCATGCCATTACAATGATACCTATATCTTGCCATGCTGTTTGTGATGCCTATGTCTTGCCATGCCATTACAATGATACCTGTCTTGCCATGCTGTTTGTGATGCCTATGTCTTACCATGCCATTACAATGATACCTATGTCTTGCCATGGCATTATAATGATACTCCATATATTGCCATTCTGATTGTGATACCTATGTCTTGCCAGGCTATTAGTGATACCTATGTCTTGCCATGCTGTTAAAATGATACCTATGTCTTGCCATGCTGTTAAAGTGATACCTATGTCTTGCCATGCTGTTAATGTGATACCTATGTCTTGCCATGCTGTTACAGTGATACCTATGTCTTGCCATGCTGTTACAGTAGGGGCCAAAAGTTGTACCATTTCAATAACTAGTTTACCAACCTTCAAGATCTGAAGGATGGCATGATAAAAGTACTAAAACCATAGGATGCATCCTAAAGTACTAATACCAGAGTATACAAAAGGACTGCAGCTATTTCTAATAGTAGGTCTTCTGCAGTATTACAACTGCTGCTATTTGTAATGGGAGTCTTGTGCAGTATTATAACAACCACAGCTATTTCTAATGGGAGTCTTGTGCAGTAAATTAACTGCAACTATTTATAAAGGGAGTAATGCAGCCTTTTTAATGGGAGTATTGTGCATTATTATAATTGCAGATATTTGTAATGGAATCTTGTGCAGTATTACAACAACTGCAGCCACTTCAAGATGGACATCTTGTGCAGTATTATAACTGCAGTTGTTGTGCAGTATTATAGCTGCAGATATTTTTAATGGGATTCTTGTGCAGTATTACAACAACTGCAGCAGTTTCTAACGGGACATCTGCAGTATTATAACTGCAGATGTTTATAACAGAAGGTCTTGTGCAGCATTGTAACTGCATGTATTTGTAGTGGGAGCATTGCGAGAAATACAGTTATTTGGAAAGCAAATCTGGTACAATAGTATAACAACTGCAGCTATTGCTAATGGGACATATTGTGCAGTATTATAACAACTGCAACATCTTGTAACTGGAGTCCTCTGCAAGATTATAACCACTGCAGCTATCTGTAATGGGAGATGTTGTGCAGTATTGCAACAACTGCAACTATTTGTAATAGGAGATCTTGTGCAGTATTATAACAACTGCAGATATTTGTCAAGGGAGTCCTCTGCAGTATTTTAACTGTAGCTATTTCTAATAGGAGTGTCTTGTGCAGTATTATCCAAACTGCAGCTGTATGCAATTGAAATTCTGCAGTATTACAACTACAGCTATTTGTAATGCAAGTCTTGTGCAGTATTGTAACAACTGCAGCCATTTCTAGTTGGAGTCTTGTGCATTATTATAACAACTTCAGCCATTTTTAATGGGAGTCTTGTGCAGTATTGTAACAACTGCAGCTATTTGTAATTTAAGTGGTATTATGTTCAAAATTTTTTAACAATAACAAAATTAGACTACAAGTGTGTTCATGGAACACAGATTTCCCTCCAATATGCCTAATAACCAACTTAAATGCAAAGCTTAACGAAGGTGTGTTGGAGAAATGGATATACCTATGGATGGATGAACAGATGACTAAGTAACACTACATGTATATGCCCTGCCAATGTCATTGTGGGGCATAACAAGTGTCGTACTAACCACTTGTCTCACCTGCAACCTATGTATACCCTTCTTCGTGCATTACAAAAACTTGAACACTAACATGAAGCTTCATCCCAGAATTTTAATGCTAATGACAATCTTGTTGACAATGATGGATACCATCATAAAAATGATACCTATGTCTTGCCATGCTGTTGGTGATACCCACATCTTACCATGCTGTTACAGTGATACATGTCTTCCCATACTGTTGCAGTGTTACCTATATCTTGCCATGCCATTACAGTAATGCCTATGTCTTGTCATGCCGTTTAAGTGATACCTGTCTTGCCATGCTGTTACAGTGATACATATGTCTTGCCATGCTGTTATACTAGAGACAAATATTTATTAATTTTAATAACCAGATCAGTTTACCAACCCTCAAGATCTGGAAGATGGAGTTCAGAGTTCAACATGATGGACACAAGACTGCAGTATTATAACTGTAGCTGTATGCATTCAAAGGACTTGTGCAGTATTATAACAACTAGTTATTTGTAATGGGAGGTCTTGTGCAGTATTATAACAACTAGTTATTTGTAATGGGAGGTCTTGTCCAGTATTACAACTGCAGCTGTTTTTATTGGAGCTTTGTGCAGCATTATGCCAACTGCAGCTGTTTGTAACAGGAGTCTTGTGCAATATTATAACAACTGGGGCTACTTGTAATGGGAGCCTTGTGCAGTATTATAACAACTGGGGCTATTTGTAATGGGAGGCTTATCTAGTATAATAACAACTGCAGCTAGTCTTCTGCAGTATTACAACTGCAACTATTTCTAATGGGAGGTCTTCTGCAGTATTATCAGAACTGCAGCTATATGCAATGGAACGTCTGGAACAATATTATAACTACAGCTATTTGCAACGGAAGTCTTGTACAGTATTATAATAAGTTCAGGTATTTGTCATGAAAGTCATGTGCAGTATTGTAACTGCAGCTATTTGTAATGGTAGTCTTGTGCATTATTATAACAACTGCAGCTATTTGTAATGCTGAGAACCTGTGCACACCACCAAACCATGTCATGGAACACATGCCACAAAAGAATATCTTCAACTTGAACCATTCATAGAAAAACTTTGCACACTATGAACAACATTCAACTTTTGGGAATATGTAGTCCTGACCATCAAACAGAACAAAAATGTGGCACAACACAAGCGATTCAACCTGAAGCATTCGACAACACGAATTTACTTATAACCTGTGCGCACAACAACTTGTGCAGTATTATAACTGCAGCTGTATGCATTCAAAGGACTTGTGCAGTATTATAACTGCGGCGATTTGTAATGGGAGTCTTGTAATTGGAGGTTTTGTCCAGTATTACAACTGCATCTGTTTTTATTGGAGCTTTGTGCAGTATTAAGCCAATTGCAGCTGTTTGGAATGGGAGTTTTGTGCAGTATTATAATAACTGCAGCTATTTGTAATGGGAGTCTTGTGCAGTATTATAACAACTGTTGGTACTCTTCTGCAGTATTGTAACTACAGCTATTTCTAATGGGAGGTCTTCTGCAGTATTATCAGAACTGCAGCTATATGCAATGAAATGTCTTGTGAAATATTATAACAACAGCTATTTGCAATGGAAGTTTTGTGTAGTATTATGACAACTCCAGTAATTTCTGGTGGAAGTCTTGTGCAGCATTATACCCACAGCAGCTATTTGTAATGGGAGTCTTGTGCAGTATTATAACTGCAGATATTCGTCATGAAAGTCGTGTGAAGTACTATAACAGTTGCAGCTATTTGTAATGGTAGTCTTGTACATTATAGTAACAACTGCAGCTATTTGTAATGCTGAGAACAGGAGCACACCACCAAACCATGTCATAGAACATATGCAACAACACATGTTCAACTCAAACCATTCAACACCACTGTCCTTCATAAAGAAAAACCTGTGCACACTATGAACAACATTCCACCTTCAGGAATATGCTGTCCTGATCAAACAGAACAAATTGACACAACACAAGTGATTCAACCTGAAGCATTCGACAATACTAATTTCCCGAGAACCTGTGGACCACCACTTGTGCATAATTATAACAACTGCAGCTATTTATAATGGCAGGTTCTCTGCAGTATTATAACTGGAGCTACGTGTATTCTTGTAACAACTGCAGCTATTTGTAATGGTAGTTCGTGTACAGTATTATAACTGCAGCTACTTGTAATCCGAGTCTTGTGCAGTATTTCAACTGTAGCTGTTTATAAAGGCAGGTTTTTGCAGTATTATAACTGCAGCTATTTGTAATGAGAGTCGTTGTGTAGTCTTGTAACAACTGCAGCCATTTCTAGTGGGAGTCCCTTGACATTTATTCACAGAACTCGCATCAAAAGTACTGATCAAAAATATTAAATTATTCATCAATAGTCACTTATTGAGGACTGGAGTCGAGAGGTAGCAGAATTTATTTCCTAATATTACTGTGATGTAGAATGTATTCAATGGAGAAATATTTTCAACATACCCTTCTCTTTCCGTGAGGGCTAGAGTCAAGAGGCAGTAGAATTTATTTCCTAATATTAATGTGACAAGGAATGTATTCAATAGAGAAATATTTTCAACATACCCTTGCTACCTAGAAAAAATTGCAAACTTGGCCATTTATAAGCACAACTCGTATAAAAGGTACTGAAAAATATGCAATTATTGATGAACAGTCATTTATTCATCAACAGTCACTATGAAAACCATCACAACCAAATTTTTAAAAAAAGGTGAATGCCACACAGAAATATTTTCAACATACCCTTCTCTTTCCATGAGGGCTGGAGTCGAGAGGTTGCAGAATTTATTTCCTAATATTAATGTGATGAGGAATGTATTCAACAGAGAAATATTTTCAACATAACCTCTTTCTGTGAGGACTGGAGTCTCGAGGCAGCAGAATTTATTTCCTAATATTAATGTGACAAGGAATGTATTCAATGGAGAAATATTTTCAACATACCCTTGCTACCTAGAAAAAATTGCAAACTTGGCCATTTCTAAGCACAACTCGTATAAAAGGTACTGAAAAATATGCAATTATTGATGAAGTCATTTATTCATCAACAGTCACTATGAAAAACATCACACACAAATTTAAAAAAAAGGTGAATGCCACACAGAACTGCTCTTAATAAAATACGGACATTTCACCAAGATGCATAGTATCCTTACGTCCCACCACAACACATGGAATCCTGGCATCTTCCCTGGTCACATGGAATCTTGGCATCTCACTGGGACATCTCACCAAGACACATGGAATTCTGGTATCTCACCTGGACACGTGGAATCCTGACGTCACTCTGTAAAATCTTTAAGAAAGATTCATGCATTAATACTGATCTAAAGTTTCATTTTTGAGTAAGCAAATAATGCAGAAAATATACAACTTTCAAATACTTTAATATAATACCTAGCCATTCTTGATGGCTATGCCACCATTACCAGCATGCAAGTCACTGTATCTAAGTTTAACCATTCACAAGCAAGACAAAAGGCATAGATTACTTTGTGAATTTATGATTGTGAATCTTGTCCTTGCAAGTCTGTGAGGCTGAACATGCATTCCTTACAAGAACCCTTGGTCACTTTTAATTTTAGAAGATTTGTAATGCAAGTCTTGTGCAGTATAATAACAACTGCAGCTATCTGTAATGGGATGTCTTGAGCAGTATTATAACAACTGCAGTGTAATGGGAGGACCTGTGCAGTATTATAACACCTGCAGCTATCTGGGGTAAAATAAATTTATTTCTTATGATTATGAACATGATGTATTAAAACTACATGCTAATGTTATTTATAATTGTGAAACCTGCATTTCACTGCGTATGAAAACTGACGGTCTCACATCTAAACATCAGTATCAGTGGTCAGAACAAACAAATCTTCAGAAAAATACCAAGAATTTCTGCAAATTCAAACGAAGCAAGAACTTCATGCAAGTGCTCATTTCAAATGAAATTTATAAAACAGGTTGAATAACTTGTATCCCTTTTTTTGCAAAATTAGGCGAGCTTAAGATTTAAATTATTGAACAAGCTTCATACATTTCATCTGAGAAAAGCACAAGTGTAAAAATCCTATTTATTACATTTAGAACAGACTCAGTTTTTGTTCAATGAAATGTCAAAAGTATTGTTCTGAAAATATTACCATGCAAAACAAAGCTGTGCACTTTCTTGCTGATATATATTTGTGTGACTACCTTATCTGAAACTTGAGCAATATGGGAATCCTGCAAAGTTATATAGCATCATGGACCTGAAACTTGAGCAATATGGGAATCCTGCAAAGTTATATAGCATCATGGACCTGATTCTTGAGCAATATGGGAATCCTGCAAAGTTGTATAGCATCATGGACCTGAAACTTGAGCAATATGGGAATCCTGCAAAGTTGTATAGCATCATGGACCTGATTATTTAGCAATATGGGAATCCTGCAAAGTTGTATAGCATCATGGACCTGAAACTTGAGCAATATGGGAATCCAGCAAAGTTGTATAGCATCATGGACCTGATTCTTTAGCAATATGGGAATCCTGCAAAGTTGTATAGCATCATGGACCTGATTATTTAGCAATATGGGAATCCTGCAAAGTTGTATAGCATCATGGACCTGATTCTTTAGCAATATGGGAATCCTGCAAAGTTGTATAGCATCATGGACCTGATTCTTTAGCAATATGGGAATTCTGCAAAGTTGTATAGCTTCATGGACCTTTGTCCCAATGTCAATTGTTGAAATCGAGAGGTCTCATGTAAATGTTGCGCATTAAGGCATCCTCAGATAGTGCTTGGATCATGTTCAGTTTGCTCCCCAGTTTTAGCAAGTGCACAGTGGTCTTTCATTCATGGTCACTGCTTTTCTCAGTATTCTCTGGTTTCCACTGCACCAAATACTACCGTATATACTATCATCTGATCCATAATGAGTGTACATGGCATTATTTGTAATAAATTATTGTACAATTACAAAATTAAACTAACAATGTGCTGATGGAACACAGATTCCCAACATAAAAACTGACTCGGTGCACAGTCTAACAAAGGTGTGATGTACAGATGGGCAAACATTTATGAACAGATGGATAAGTAACAAAGTACACTAAATGTATATGCCCCTGCCACTGCCATAGTGGGGCAATAACGGTTGTACAGAACACAGTCTCACCTGCAACCTATGCCATGGTGTATCCCCTTGTTTCTAAATTGCAAAAACGCCAACACAAAGCTTTAGCCCAGAATCTTAATGTTGAGGACAATCTTGATGCCATCAGAAAATTGATACCTAGGTCTCACCCTGCTGTTACAGCCGAGAAAAAAATGTTTAACCTTTTCAATTTACAGATCAGTTTACCAATCCTCGAGACCTGAAGGATGGAGTTCAACATGGTGGATACAAGACTGCAGGCAAGAACAGACTTGGAGAATGGACTTCCAATATGGTGGAAACAAGACTGCAAGTAAGAAGAAACAAGTCCATCACAAGTCTTTTGCTTAAAAGCCCATGTTGATATGGCTGTCCGATCAGTATCATTTTATTATTTAGGACAATCTAGATACAATGAGAAGTCTTTTATTGAAAACCCCATGTTGATATGACCATTCTATCAGGAGGAGAAGTGAGAAGATTTTCAAGATGGCTGCTATGACAAATGTATATAATGTACGAGTGGCAACATTTTCATCTAGGGCTAACTAGACCTTGAGATGAATGTGTAAAGATTCAGGGCTCCATGTACCTTACAACGAGTAGCAATAACAAACTTGTGCTAATGGATGGATGGACAACAGATATCAGACCATCCCATATATAAGCTCCTCTTGTCTTGACCAGTAGAGTTAAAAATTACAAAAGCAAAGTGTTTGTCAATATAATTATCTTCAGCTGCTGACCATAGTTTCTCCAAAATTTCATTACAATTCATTAAGGACAGCAGAGTAGTTGCAATAATCAGATTGCAGGCTGGACAAAACAATGGATGGATGGACAAAAGGATTACTATATTCACACATATCTATACCCACATCTATATAGGTCGGAGTATACAAAAATTTACTCGTCCAGATTAACTCACACTCAACAAGCTTTTGGACAGGTATAGAAGTTGAGGATGTTGATGACTTCAATTCTATCATGTGAAAGGTTGTTTTCCAGAACTTCTGTGATCCGTGTAGCTGCAGTTACAAGTACTTACAAACTAAGACCAATATGCTCTTCCTCTGACAAGTGTTTATTAGTAATGAGGAGTGAGACCAAAATGCTCGTTTAAGCATATAAAAAGATAGAAAACCAACTTCCAGTAGAAACAATGGGTCTTTTTAATGAACAATGTTGGCAAGACTTTCAATAGAACATCATATTCATTAAAGTGAAACAATGGTCACAACAGAAACAGCACTCACCTGATTCTGTGAGTGACTGGAAACTTTACTTGACAGGAGGAAAGTTTCATGCACCATTTTTAGTTGGGCAAGTGAATTTTCAACATATGGAAGCTTTTGTTCTTGAATACAGAGCAAACAGTTTCAGATAATTTTTTTTTGCCTTCATCTCACTAAAAGCCCCCACAAAAAATTGAAAATGTGTCAAAATAATCTCAAAACAGATGGAGAAAAGGATAGACAATTGAACAGGAGATGACAGCAACTTGCCTGTTCATTCTGCGCAAGTTAAAACCATCAGAATAAATCTTCAAGATGGAAAACATCTTGGGAAGACTCTCAAACTAGAAACTTACAACATTCTCTTCACTTCTTTTAACATGCTCCGCACTTTTGAACTTTATGGATTCCGACACACCAACCACATATGGAACACAACTCCAAGAACATTGTGCATCCTACTGAATATTCTGGTGAAAATACAATGTCGATAAGACTTTCTTTTTAAGAGGCATAGCAATAATAAGATTTCCAAGACGGCTGCCATGGTGGAAATACTGCATGTCAGAACGGCACCATTTCCAATTATTACCAACTAGACATCAAAAGAAAACCCAATGTCAATATGAAAAATCCGTCTAGGAGGAGTAGCAATAACATTTTCAAGTCAGATATCAGATCAGCATAATTTTTATTTAAGACAAACTAGACACTATTAAATATCTGATGAAAACCCAATGCTGACTGAATTTCCATTCAGGAAGAGTAGCAACAAAAAGATTTTCAAGATGGCTGCTGTGGTGGCCATATTGGAAGTCAGATCGGCACAATTTTCATTTAGGACCAACTAGACTTGATACAAAGTCTTGTAGTTAAAACCACATGCTGATGTGACTATCCTTCAGCTGGAGTAGCAATATCAGGATTTTCAACATGGCCACTGTGGAAGTAGGACCAATTAAACATCATAAGAAGTCTTTTGGTGAAAACCCATGCCAATATGACTTTCTGTTCAGGAGGTGTAGCATTATGACAAAATTTTCAAGATGGCTGCCATATTAAATGTCAAATCAAAACTTTTTCATTTAAGACCAACTTGGCATCACAAGAAATCTTTTAGTGAAAACGCCATGTTGATACAACCCTCCATTTAGGAGTAGCAACAAGATTTTCAAGCTGCTGCTGTGGCGGCTATATTGGATGTTCAAGTAGGAACATTTTCATTTAGAGTGACTAGACATTATAACAAGTCTTCTGATGAAAACCCGATGTCAATATGACTTTTCATTCATAAGATTTTCAAGATGGCTGCCATGGAGGCCATATAAGACTTCAGATCAGCACTACTTTCATTCAGAATCAACAAGACATCATAAGAAGTCTTTTAGTGAAAACTCGACAATGTGACCATCCATTCAGGAGGGGTACATATGATGATTTTCATGATGGCTGCTGTAGTGGCCATAATAGATGCCTGAGAAGAACCATTTTTATTTAGGACCAACTAGACCATGGGACGAATGCACTTGTTTAGTTTCATGGCAATCCTCTAAGTAATTTAGTGGGAGTAGTGATAACAAACTTGTCCTCATGGACAGGTGGACAACCCACCATCCCCTAAGCTCTTCTGGTCTGACCTGTAAAGCAGAGCATATATCCGTACCGGTTTCTCATTTATTGTACAAGTTCAAACATATATCATTATCACAGACATGGATTTATCAATTTCTACAATAAATATTCAATTTTCCAGCAATGTATGCTTTGAATCACAGTGGATTCAGACAACAGCATGTTTTTCTGCAATTTACTTCTCCACAAAAAATAACCATATCCAATGCCTAGGACAAAGCCATTTTAACTGACGAGGAAACGGTACCATGCTACAGTCTGATTCAACAATGATTGATTGAAAATATATACTGCTGGAAAAGGTATTTATTGAAAACATTAATAAATCCATGATCCAAGCACATGATCATTATAAGCCCCCCACCCCCACCCCCATCACAAGTCTTCCATACTGAGATTTGAAAATTTCAAGATGGCTGCTGTGGCAGCTCTTTTGAATGCCTTGGCAGGACTCGGATCACAATTATTTTTCCCACATAGTCCAGACATCTGTTTGTCAGTACTGAACTTTCCACCGTGTCCAATCCTAATAAATCAGATGTTAATTTAAAGTATCATCAAAGATGAACTCGCAGTGAAGTTCTCATCATAGGTTATCCAGCATTTATTCGAAAGGCTGGACTGTAAACAAAACATGCAATAGGTCACAATTTCACTTCCGAACCAACACCAATGCCTCATTACTCACTTTGCACTCTTGCCAAAATACACACAGACAACCACACCATAATGCTCATATTCTAAAGAATAAACAATAACTTTTAAATCAATACCAAGAATGCCTAAATCTAACTCCTGTATCACCACCGAAATGAGAGAGGAAAAACTTATCTAAAATAGACTCGGACTACATTCGTGGGTACTGACCTAGAAGTAATAATTGTGACCTATCAAGGTTAGAAATTTTCACCTGAATGGAAAAACACTTTGTGTTAAATTAAATCTGTCTGAAATACTTGTCTGAGATAAATAAATCTGTCTGAAATACTGGTGCAAAGTTCAATCAATTTGATCCATGCATATTACAGGCTTTTATCTGAACTTTTAAGTTTACTTGTGAATTTGTTAACCGAGATATACACTTGAAATAAACTGTAGTTAGTTTTTAGTAGTCATACCAATTTGGAAATTACTAGAAATAAACTTGTCTGTTAAACTCTCCTAGGAGAGTCAATTTTAAAATTTGATGCACGTTCTTATTTAAAAATTTGAATTTAAATTAAATTTTTATGAAAATTTAACAACTGAAGTTGACAAGATTTTAAAAACTAGCAAATATTCCACATAACAAAAGGGTCAGATTGCTGACAAATGATAGTCAACCAATTTCCAGTGCTGCATCTGCTCAAGTGTCCAGAAGAATGGATGCAGAGAAGTTTTCTCACATAGCGGCGACGAAGCCGACACGTGAGGGTCTCCAGTCAGTTGTGACACCAGACTGTAATGGCACATCGGGGTCTTCTATAATTGTATGGCCATCATCCAAAGCAAGACTGACCCTGAAAGAGACAGAAGTGATCAGCATGATGGGATACGTATGATATGTATGAACAAAAATTTTTAAATGTGGAACGATATCATCCATCATCACAGCAATCAAAACAGATGCGTGAGACCTGATTTCCGAATTGCTAGTGAAAGAAAATGGGGGACTTGCTTGGAAGCATACCATGATGTGTAAAAACTGCAGTTTTAAGTCATCAGTCTACAAGCTGTATAAAGAGATAAAAACAAAAAAAAACTGGTGCAAATCCTGCTGCTGTAAATATGGTGTTTCAAGCTCAACTGCAGGATACACCAGGGCTACAGTACAGCTCACATGATTTTTTGGAACCCCACGCTTCACGATGGGTGATTTGATCCCTTCCACTTTAGCTCCGCGGTGGAGGGATAAATACCTACAAATCATTACCACACCTCGGCAGGCATGCTGACGTCAACTCCACTGTGGAGGGGGCTGGTTGACATTACTGATTGACATTTGAACAGCCAATGAATGAAGAACACCCATGGAAAGACAGAGACGTCAAGAGTGATTTACAACTGGATACCACTGAAGAATCAGTTGTCTTTATTTCGATCATATATTTGGACAATTAAAAAAATAGTTTCAAAAGTCTTGTATATTCAGTACACATTACTGTTTATAAAAGGTTGATCGACTTCTTTTGCAATAAGTTTAGGCTTTTAATTTATTCAAAGAAATATGAACAAACTTATGCACTGACTTGACAAGAAACACCTTGCTGAGCTTCTCGAACAGCATAAATGTTATTTTGTTCCAAAGGAATGTAATTCTCCGAGATATGGACAATTAAAATCCAAACTGACATCAACTTCTGCTAAAAAAAACAAACAAACAAACCTAAAACAATGAATTTACACTGAAATGCAAACTGCGTGCCTAGTCTTTAAGCAATAATAGCACAGTCATGAGGCTGAATATTCTGACTGTATGTGTACTGTAAGGGACTGGCCATTTAATGTATGGGGCTTGAATGTTTTGTTTTTTTCGACAGGGCTATTTTTTGTCCTTTCATCACAATATAAAGGTATATCAAGTGAAATATGGAACGGAATAACATCCTTTTTATACTACAAATCAGAGAAAGACAATTGTTTTCATACATTCCCCCCCTCCCCCAAATTAAATTATCTCTCCCTAATAAAGACTAGACTTCAGAGGATGTTCTACAGAAATCAAGGCAGTGACCATTATGAACACTGTTCTAAAATATTGACAAGGTTTTTTTTTATCAAAGGATGATGTCAGTTTCAGCTTGGGAACTGTGGTTTTATCACACGATGCCATCTCACTTGGCGGGTTGTACTTGACAGCCGCAATTATGGTACCGGCATTAACAACAGAAGTTTGATCATTTTTAGTCATTACTGTGAACTCGACTTGTTACCAAAACGAAAAATGTGGAAAATTATAAAATCTCAGATGTGCTGAGATTTAAATTTTCAACAAGTTTAGGGCGTTTTGCATGGACGTATTGTCTCCACATGTATTCTATTATTTGCTCTTATTTCTAAGGCAAAAATATAAAAATAAAATACATTCTTATAATTATTTTGATGAAGATATTAAAGTATGCAGTTTCCAGTTTGTAACTGTTCAAGCCTTTGGTTATTGAGCGCGTTTCTGTATGTGGTATATTGCTTTACAGCTAGAGTTACTGTGGCCGAGTGGATAAAGTGTGCAACGTGCACATGCACACTTGGGCGTCTGGGTTGCGGCAGGGGGGCATGTTGCCCCTGCACCCACCCCGGATTTTTAAAAAAATAATAAATGTATCCCTTTTATTTTGGCTTTTTTCATTGATAAATAGTCTCCACTAGCAATGATTCTCCCATTGCTAACATCTTTCTTCACTCCCCTTTGAACTTCACATTCTAAGCCACAATGAGCTTTGCCATCGTATTTGATCTTGGACCTCAATACTGTGGTCCAAGTTGTATCATATGGGAAGAAAACAAGGAAATTTTAATCTTTCCTGGTTAGTTCATGGGTCACCATGATAAACTTATAGAATGAAACACATTGAATACAAGAAGAACACTGACAATCCTCCTACAACTATTCTTCTTTTATTTACGTCGGAGTGCAACTTGTGTTGCCACTGTCAAAACAATCATGCAGATGTCGGGTCATGAAAATTGCCAAGAAAACAAAGTTAACAAACAGCTGGCTGGATTTGTCACCTATGTAGCACAAGTTTGAATGACTAAATAACATTATACAATATAATAATTCTCTTGATGAAACTTTTTGTGCATTTATTTCAGATAATTGAATAGAAAAATCTTAAAAAGCAACACTAGGAACAGAATTGTTTTTATTTTATCTTTTTCTTTGAAGAGTGGGGATGGAATATTTTAAATCTGTATTACTTTCCATGTATAAAGTTGTATGGTTTCACTTCAACAGTATTTATTGCAAACATCATCACAGAAAGTAGAAAAAATATCAGACGGGGAAATCGGCAAAGGAATAAACTTTTTTGTTTGTATACAATATTTATTGAAGAAAACATCTTTACATATAATTTACAACAATGCAATATCCGGGGATTCAGTTGAAAGCAGGAAGTTTTTTATTAAGAACTTAAGCAAGACCATTGCAAGTTTAAACAACTAATCTTATCCTCTCTCTCTCTCTCATTAACAAATAATCTTTACTTAGTGATATGACGGATGCATGGAAAGGATGACAAACAGATAAATGCAAAAACTGGATACTAACAGTTGTGATTAGTTCACAAGTTCTTCTTTCCATCACTGATTTATCTTTTATGAGAATCAAACAATGGAATAGCCCGTGGGTTATTCCATATAATTCAGCAAAATGCTCATTCAATAAAAATAAAAAAAACACTGTTCACTTAACCCCAAGTACATTATTTAGTGTCAACATAATGGCAAAGAAAACAAACCTGCAGAAGAGCATCATTAGAAAAGTATATTATGTGAATGCAACAGAAATGTCAGTTTCAGCTTGGGAAAGATGTTTTCTATCATATGAAGCCATCTGACTTGGCGCGTTTTTCTCAACCCCAATTTTGGTGCACCATTAACGTAAGTTTGATATTTGTTCGTAATTAAGGCGTACTCAACCTACTGCTGAAATGAATAATAATGTGGAAAATTGTCAAATCTCATGTTCAGAGACTTTTAATTTCCAGCAAATTTGGGACATTATGCATGTATTGTCTCTACATGTTTCCTATTATTTGCTCATTTTTGTACGAGGAAAATATAAAAACAATTTTTGTTATAATCATAGAAAATAGTAAATCATATGGAAATGATATGTCAGTAACCCAATCATAATACTGATCTATTTCTTATCATTATTTTTATGCAGATATTAAAGTATGCAGCTTCCTCTTTAGACTTTGGAGCAGTTGCTTTATTGAGACAAAAAATAAACTAATTTCTTTGATTAGTGTTTGGCATATTTCTGTATATGGTATACTGCTTTACTGTGCTCAAATGGATATAGTGTGTGACACACACATGCACATTTTACACTATAATGTCAAGTACAGTATTACTTTTCTTATCACTTAGGAACTTTCCATCTAGTACAATATTACTTTTCTTATCACTTACAAACTTTTCTAGAATTCAGTTTACGATAACTTGTGCAGTAGTGATTTGGACTCCATATTTTATGAGAGACAGAGACAGAGGGGAGAACTTTAATAGGAGTTAATGATCTAGAAAATATTCATCCCATTTTTCTATATTGTATGCATAGTATGCAATAGGAAAACAAACAGAAAAAAAAGTTAAACATTAATTTCATCTGATGCTCGAGTTTATTTGGTGATATAAATATACAGTAGTTACATACAACAAATGGGTTTATGTTTACCCCGGTTCAGGCAAGTTTTGAGATTTTGTATAGGTGGGTTACTTAAAATTTCTTTTGGTAAATTTTAAAAGGCAGGAATCAATTTTGATGCAAGATAGTTCTACAGAAAGGGAGCCGAATGATCAAGTACTGTAGGTCTCATAACAAACAGTCGAAATATATCTTTGTAAGCAGTCTGGAGCAAAACCATTGTCAATTTTAAACAACTAATGTGACTGTCGCAAGGAATGGAAGAAAATAAACATAAATGCAAATATTTTATACTAGCTGTATTGATTAGTTCACTAGTTTTTCTTTCTATCACTGATTTTTCTTTTGGAAGAATCAAACAATGGAATAGCCTGTGGTTGTACAGTATGAAGCACTTATCCCCAAGTACATTGTTTATTGTCAACTCAATGGCAAAGAAAACAAACCTGCAGAAGAGCTGCTGTTGTGCTTTTAGGTTATCAGTTCGCACATGAAATTAACATGTCAATATCAAAGAAAACAAGCAGTGTTGATGGCTTCTAATGTGCTAGGTTATTTGTTGGCACATGAGCACTTGTCTTCGAAAACTGCAGGTGTCAACTACATGTATCTAGGATGACCTTTTGCAACCATTTGTGATTTTTAAAAACCGCTACTTGTTAATTTATGCAAAATAGTACAGTTTAAAAGAAAATGACGTGAAATCTTAATAATGCTTTATTTAAGCAATAAATTTTGATTTTGTATGTTCATGCAGCAACCGCCAAAACTATGCTTTATAAAGTTTTAATTACTCCTCTATAATGCTGTCATTGGATGTCAGGAAATCGTACATGTGAATGAGAACTCATGCATGGTGTAATCATCGGAACTTGTGCAATTTTGTTTCACTTCAGTCAGGTATGACTGCAACTTTGTTATTAATTTGTTCTATGTTTATCGTTCTTTTCATTGTAGGGAGTAAAATATCACTGACTTTCATATGATCATTAAAAGAATATTGCATAAACTGAAAAAGAAATAAGGATAAGAATGCATTTTTAGTATTAATACAGTGTGCAAGGCAATGTCATTATGTTATTATCATGTAAAATTTGATTTGGCATTATGTATCATACATTATCTTCGCTAGAACAAGGAAATATTTATAATTAACTGAATTACCTTTTTTTCAGTATAAAAAAGTAAGCAAATTGCTCCCCAAAGGGACAAGGTAGATAAATCAGTGCCCCCCCCCCCTCTCTCTCTCTCAACCTCTTTAGAGAACGCTTGCAGGGGTCATAAAAAGTAAACCACTCTCATATTATCAAGACCACGTCCACTCCGCAGTGGTGATCTGATGTGACTCTGTGAGAAAGTATGGTGTGTAGGGCTTGATGGCAACTCCGTCAGGATATGCGAGTGATGGTGAAGTTTTTTTTTTTTTTTTTAAATCCTCTCCACTCTCTCTCTCTCCCACCCCCAAACCGCGAAGCGTGGGATTCAGAAAAATTATGTTAGCTGTACCATAGATGCCCACTTGCAGCCACAGACATTCCACCACCTAGCAGAACATCTATGCAAAGGGCTTCCAACATTGTAGATAAAGCTACTATGGAGCTAAATGAAAGCGATATGTCAGACAAGTTGAAACTAGTCCCACAAGTTAATGTGATGCATGGTGTACAAAATCCTGAGCAAATAAATGTTGCATTTGATGCAAGATACAACCCTAGTGAAAATGCGACTGAAATTTCAGTTAAATTTTGGTGAAATTTCAGTGAAATCGTTGAAATTGCTGTATTTCACAGAGATTTTGGTATTTCACTAAATTACAGTGATATTTCACTGAAATTTCACCGAGATTTTGCCAAAATTTCTGACAATTTCAGGGAGATCTTCTGATTGATATTTCACTGAAAAATATATATCAGAAATGGTAAAAATGGACCTTTATTCAGCTTTAATAGAATTAATTTTCAGTTTCTCATACATTTTAATTTATTTTCAGTTAAGGTTATATTCTCCATTTCTAATTGCTGTAATTTAATTTGTCATTTTTTGACACTAGAATTTCCTTCCACATTTTTTCTTGATCCTTTACCTGTTATGAATTCAATGAAGATCTAGCTGGCCAGAAAATAAAAAAAGAAGAACATATATGTCTAACAAAGTACAGCACTGAAACAGTTTATTGAAGCATACTTAAAATTAAGAATCTTGATGCTTAAATAATTGTAACTGGTGAATTTTTGCTTATTGTGAATTATTTTGCAGGATGCAACTGGTATTATGCATTATCTAGTGTTTTCAATTAATTCTCACCAACGCTAGTACAGGTTCAAAGCCTCAGACAGTAGCTTAATGTAGGTCAATGGTTCTCTTCGGGTATATATCTCTCCATACATGTATGACCTATTACGTGCTGAATATTGCGTTAAACACAAATCAATCAATCAATATGTTGTTTGGATTCAACCAATTAGAAATCTTATCTTCGAAAGTGTATTTAGAAGTTTCTCAAAAGAATGGTAGCTCAAGTGTAAAATTACTTTTATAAATGTAAACTTTAAGGTAAATATAATATGCACCTGGACTTGTTAAATTCATTTTGCCTTGATTCATACTGGCCCAATTATTAAAATCTGCACTAATTCCATCTAGTCCAGTTTAATTTTTTTTTTATCAATGGATTTAACAAAATATGAGAACATTTTGAATTTTGAATGTGGGTGGGTGGGCGGGCGGGGGGGGGGGGGGGGGCAAATTTAAATATAGGTAAATTTAATATGCACCTGGACTTGTTAAATTCATACCTTTGTTTTAGAACCGATTTTTTTCTTCTCTAAGTACTACTTAACATAATTACAACAACAATAAAAACAATTTGTAGAACAATATTCTGATTACGATCTCTATTAAAAAATAAAATTCTGACCCAAACAGATTTAACAATTTGTTTTTTTTAAAAGTTTTATTCAAACAGTTATTTTACAAACAGCAAAGTAATTCGACCCTCACCATCAGTGGAGATTATTGCCGGGTAGGTGTGTGGGGGTGGGGGTGGGGGGATATCAAATACGATATTCATTTAATCACACCAAACCCCCATCACAGTCCATTATTTCGTTACTTACCTCACAAAAATGTGTACCTTACAAACCTAACATGTTTCAAATGAATAGAAATGTTCTATTTAATTTTAGAGCTTTGCATCAGTGAGTTTTTGAAAACAAACGGGGTTGGGGTAGGTGGGACCTGCCTAGAAGTGTTAAAAAATATATAAAGATTGAGAAAAAAAATAACTTTAACAATATTCAATATTTAATTTGCTATATGAAATGATTCCTTATACATGTATTAATTACCACAATGACACATCTATCGGAAACTTTCGAATTCTCATATGGGCAGTTTGATGGCACCATAAACGATGCAATGTACCGTGTATTGTAATTGACAACTGAATCTAGAGCCAAATCCTTTCAGCATTTTCAAAATCATTTAAAGAATTGGCAAAATATTTCCAGTACAATGTCAATCACAGTATTAACAAACTCTACATGAAAACATTTCGATCATAATATGCTGCAGTGTAATGTTACAACTCCAGGACTCGCGGTACTAATTCAACTCCCATAGTAAACCTATGGAAACATCACGATATTAAAAATTCAATAACTTTAAATTTCTAAATGCTCATGATCAAACATACATTTATCAGTATAGACCCATCTTTGATGCAAGCTTCTGTGTTAAGAAAACCACACGAGCCGCGCCATATTTTGGATCTACATGTACATGAAACACGTGTTTTCCATTCTGCACCTAATGAATCAGGTGCTACTGTTGTTATTGACTGTTCCTAAGTCAAGTATATAAAAATACTAAAATTGCATCAACAGAATCTTGTCTCTATTTTTTTTTGGTACAGATAGGATAAGCTCTCAAAATAATTTTTTTACTAAAATTTTACTTTTCATTATTAACTAATTATGGACCATCTTCACCCATTTCTAGACTGGTTCACAGTTGTTCCCTATAATTAGTACCGTGAGTCCTGTAAGTAGATCTGAATTTTTTACAAAGATATGTATTTTATTCATTGATGTTGGAACATGGTTGTAATAAAGAATTGGCCACTCTCGTGCAAAGATATTAGTGGAATGGCATTTGATGTGATACCACTATCTATAGCTAAATTGTGTTCGCATAACATTTTGCTGTATTGTATTGTACATATTAGTGATTTATTCTTGTTATTAAATTTATTGTTTTCTGCATATGTCTCTTCATGTTATATTTCTATGGCATGCATGCTATACAAAAGAAACTCAAACATGCAGGCATCAGCAAGTATTACATAACTGGGTATCAAATTACATGACACCTTCTATTTTCATCTCTCACTGGCTATAAGACAAGTTTTAATAGCTTATACAATTCAAAATGACCATTTTTTTCTTGTGACTCACACAGAAACAAAAAGGACAGTGTATCCCTATTCCCATCTTTCAAAATCAAACTAATAAGTGTGCCAGATGACAGAGGATAAGGATAAGGGGTCATTGTCTTTCTGGCACTAAGGGAAGCAAACACACCCATGAAACAACAGTGATGCTGACATTCCAAAATTATCTAAACTATCAACACCAGTGATTTATCACCCCCAAATCTGCATAGTAATGTATAAAAAGCCAAACAAGTACCATAAGTTTTATTCTATTGAAAAATTAAATAGTTTAGTGCTACTTTTTATTACAACACTATGGTAATGAGTAAGGAAACACAGAATAGACAAAGTAATTTCTTCAAACCTGGTAATGTTCCCAACAAAAAGGGAAAGAAATGTACATCAACCAGAAAAACAAAGCCACTCAAGGTCTGTTACATAAGGGCAACAAGAGAAAAATTGGAAAAATTGGATGCTAAAACTGATGTTGGAGACAGCAGGCCAGTGTGTAAATAGATGCGGCCCAAGCCAAGAAGTAAGCTGGAGGTGGAGAAATATATGGAAAACTTTGCGATGCCAAGACAAATACATGTTTCAATACAATATACATAAAATGATATAATTTATGACTGCATAAGATACTCAGTAAATTTAAGCAATAGGATTCAATTACATGTTAAAGTTCTCCGATACATAAATCTATACCTACTTTTAGCCACAAAATATAAAAAGTTAAGAAAAAGCCCCCAAATCAATATTGTGCCAACTTTCTACACAACAAGTAGTGTTAACTTTCTTATCTATCAAGATAAAGCTGATTAAAATACATCAATTATAGAGAAACAGGGAAATAAAGAAAATCCTGCAATTACTCAGTTACAGTCAAAGGGGAGGGAATAAGAGCTTAATTTGGCATACCAAGCAGCCAACTTGAATTTACAGTTAAATGAGTCTATACTACCATTGATACTAAGTGTAGAGCAATTTTGCTTTTCTAAATAGCTCTTCTTTCAAAATCTGAGCACACATTTCTGACAATAAACATGTTTTCTTCTATTTACATTAACCGATCTGTCTGGAGAAGAAAACACATATCACTTAGTGCACACAGGAAAAAATGCAGATGTGGAATACTGTGATCCATGAACACCAGTTCAAACACCCACAGTGTAATGGTTTTGTCTCCTATGATCTGGGTCATGAAGAGAAAAGAGATCTAGTGTGGCAGGAGAGAGCAATATGTTCGACATGCAGTTAGGCATTAAAAATGTTAAATCTCTGATGAGGTACAGAAGACCAACAAGAATGGAAGAAAGGCAGTCTGAGTAAATAGCTCCATACAGATAGGATTGTAACAGACTTCTGTTGTAAATGAAAGTTTAAGGCCTATACTTTTATGTATAGTCAGTCTTAAGTCTTAAGCAGTCTAATGTGTGCTGGGTAGATGGTTCCAACTGGGTGTATAGAAGCACATTCTTGCCAAGTCATTTCAAGCTGAAAATATCCGGTGAGAGTGAAGGGTCTACATAATGCATGCGTATGGAGTATCGGTTAGGTTAATCTACAGAGCTGAAAACAAAACTGAACAAGAACACCCAGAAAGTGGAATCGGTCAATCGAAGGATTAAAAAACATAGCTTACCTAAAAATATAACCTTCAAGAGAAACCTCCATGGTAGGGCTCATAGTGCTGTTCATAACTGTAACCATGGACCTGGAGAATCTCTGGTGAAGCTATGTAAATCTTATCGGTTGTCCAGTTTCAGCTGTAGTTCCATGGCACAACATCTGAAAACCAAACAAGATGTATATCTCAGAGATAAAATGTACAAATCAAGTAAAGTATATAAGAAAAGAAAAGATCTGAGAAAAGGGCATTTCTTTACAAACTGTATCAAGATCAAACTAATTATGATAAGGCAAATTGCTGTGTGCTATGGCTACAAAAATAAAAGAAAAATGTCAACACTATTACCATAATTAACCTTCATTATAGCACATTTTTACAGGCTGATGCAATGTGGCACATGCAGTTTTGTGCACAGTCCTTGATTTTTACAATGCTCCCTGCTTTGATTTATTGAATGTGTTTCTAAATGTAAATGCTCAGTATTGATACATAAGCTATTGCGACATGTGGCTTATGCTTAAAATCTCTCCCCCCACCCCTTTGTGGGAATAGTTGCATAGGTTAAATGGTATTTAGCTGATATAAGCCAATATATGGACACCAACATGAAATTCTGCCATCTGGCCATACTATTCTCTCTTTTCCATAACCTGAGATATCTACCACCCCTAAAAATGTGCACCTAGCCCTTTCCAGCACTCCTATTTACAGAAATGTTCTCTAAAATCATATGCAAATTATGAAAATAAGACTCCTCTGTGATTTTGATAACCAAAAACCACCAAAACAATAACCTGGATGCACATGGTAACCATGGAAACAGCAGGCTCTTGGTATGGTGTAGTGCCCCTATAGGACTCACGGTACTAATTCAACTCCCATAGCAAACCTATGGAAACATCATGATATTAAAAATTCAATAACTTTAAATTTCTAAATGCTCATGATCAAACCTATATTTATCAGTATAGACCCATCCTTGATGCAAGCTTCTGTGTTAAGAAAACCACACGAGCTGTGCCATATTTTGGATCTACATGTAAATGAAACACGTGTTTTCCATTCTGCACCTAATGAATCAGGTGCTACTGTTGTTATTGACTGTTCCTAAGTCAAGTCTATAAAAATACTAAAAATGCATCAATAGAATCTTGTCTCTATTTTTTTTTAGGTGCAGATAGGATAAGCTCTCAAAATAATTTTTTTACTAAAATTTTACTTTTCATTTAACTAATTATGGACCACCAAACCCGTATATACTCTATTAAATCTTCACCCATTTCTAGACTGGTTCACAGTTGTTCCCTATAATTAGTACCATGAGTCCTCCAACATCAGTTTCCACATACTGCGGCATCTTCCGGTCCGTATTTTATCAAATCAAATACCAAATTTCAAAATCAGCTTACCAATCAGCATCCGTTACTTTGAAAATACAGCACATGTCTCTGGTGCCATTTTCAACTTGCATCTTGCTTAGCATATCAAAATGACTTTTGCAAGAAGTGTTCACGTGCCAAAACATCAGAGAGAAGGCAAGTAGACCCATTTCTAATGCTGAATTTCAATTCTTAATTGTGCAGTAATTACAAAATTTAGTTCAAGATTATTAATGTTTTTGTTGGGTTGGGGTCACACTGGCATTTGTTTTCAAGGTCAATAAAAAAGGGAAACTTAGTTGATAATACATGTACCTCCAGTTCTTAATCAACATCAATTATGGTAGAAGGGGAGTGGGTATTGCCAATAGTTTGAGTATTACTGACAGATACGAGTGCAAAAGGAATTTACGGCTTTGGCAGCAAAGTGACTTGGTACTAATCTCAAGGACTGTGGCAGTATATCATCGGACCATCGAGATTAGTACCAAGTTCATGTTCCCCTGCTGAAAAGTTTAAGAACTGGATGGGACATAAAGTATTCATTTCTTCTTCACAGCTGTCTATTCACTATCCTTTTGTATAGCCTCTGATCAGCTCAGAAAATATTATAGTGTATATGTGCATGGCTAAAAACCAAGTTTTGTGATGTCACAATACTTGCCAGATTTTATTTATTATTTCTTAAAAAGTATTGTATTGTGCTATAATTTACTGTACGCTACTTCTATTCACTTGCATGTCCTGAATAAAAGTAAATTATTTAAATTCTTAAATAATGAAACTTTTCATAAAGGTTTGAGGACTTGTAATCCAAGGGTCATGGTTCAACCAGCCCAGGCTAGCCCGGATTCATCCTCTGTGTATCCTTGAACAAGGGAGTTTACTACCATTGCCTCCGGTGATAATAACGTTGACAAGCTGATGTGCAGTAAAACACCAAAGAAACAAACCAGCCAATTATGTGTTCTAGATTGATCAAGTAATGAAGAAAAATGCACCAAGTGTGATAGTGATTTGAATAGTCTTCACTGTACAGTGACACATTGGAGCTGTTCAAGGCAAGATTTGCATACAGTTGAAATCTCTAATAGGTTCTACAAAAAGTAAAGAACCTTTCTCGACTTCTACTTGGGTTTAAATTTCAGCATAATAACATGAGCTATCCAAATGTGCTGCAGATAATAGAGCTGAACTTCTGAAGAAAAAAAATTCATGATCTAGGGTGTTTTTTGCTGCTGTTTTTATTCGCATTTAAATTTGGCATTTGCTGTTGCTATGACAAAATCTCTATCATAACCCGTTTTGGGGTTTTCGTAATTTGTAAACATTGATTACAACAAAATAGTGTGGCAAATAACCTCCAGGTCCAATCAATCGTCAAGATCACATATGGGGATCTAAGGTCATAAATACCGCTTTATCCCCTTTTAATAGCACAGATCATTTTCATATCCACTGAACTGGTGGAGGGATTTAGCTTATATAAAAATTACACAATTAATAACCAGTAAGACTAATTAAAGTGCGACACCTTTTAATTTTATTACTCATATAATACACTGTCAATATTAAATTTATTCGGGGTTTGTCTGTAGTGGTTGGACAGGGACTCTAGGAGAGTATATGAGTTTATTTTGTGCCAAAACCACCTAGAAAAAAGAAAAAGTTTAGGGAACAGCGATAGCTCAGTTGGTTGCAAACTGGATTGTCAAACCACTGGTTATTTCTGTGTCCTTGGGCAAGAGAAAATTAACTCTCCTGGTCTTGTTCGTCATATGGGAAACATTAACTGATGTGTTAGTCAGCCATAAAATATAACTCGATCTGACTATAAACCAGCTTTATGTCATATTGCATTCATGCAAGTCCAAAGTACGTAAAATGGTTTAAATAAAGATGATGAGAGGCCAAGTAGTATAGAGACAATTTCATACTTATATATTGGCCAGGATTGCTGTAGCTTTAGCTTCATCTATTAAGCAATGTAACTCATTTTGCAGCAATGATGCCACAGACTCTACAACAGTCATACTTGGAGAAAAGAAGCTATTTGTTCCATCTGAAGCCGAGTTTGCTGTAATACAAAGACCAGGGATTGATGTTTAAATTATTCAGATTAAACTGGGGTCCTGATGTATACTTCAGCAAGGAATATCGGAGTGAAAACAAGAAACTCGTATGCCATAAAATATGCAGATGGCAAATCAGGTTTGGTGGAGTATTTTCTAGAGATTGGACGTCAGCTGTATTGTAATATTTGCTGCTTGGAAGAAGAAAAACCAGAGAATCTTTCATCACATGACATTATGCATAAATACCAACAGTTACCACTGTGTCAGCATATAACAAAAGTTCAAGCTTCAAAACTGTCGATTAATAGTGTTACTGATTTGAAATCAAAAGTGTATTCCTACAAGTTTTGACGAAAAGATGTGTATTTCAATGCCTTCAAATATTCTTGAAAATATATCCAAGAGAGAGGAAAAAAGGATTCAGAGGAAAATGTACAACTTCTATATAAGAACATTAACAAGAACATCAAGTAAATATTTAAAGGATCCAGTTTTTACTTTTCTTTCCAGTTGTGATACTGTTCTACACATTCTGCACATATTATTTCACTTGTGTCCAATGGTCAGCTGCATTTTATTAAAGAAATAATTTATCCCTGGCACTGATGTATTGTGTAATAAATCACATGTGAAAGAAGTATAATTTTTACCCATCTGAACAACAAGCAGTGAATTATTAAATACAATAAATCACTGCCTCGGATAAATTATTTCAATTGTAACATGATTTAAAACATTTTTAAAACATCTTCAATGTTAAAAAATGCTTTTGCAACCATTTCATAGACTTTTGCATTAAATCCAATGGCCAACAAAACAAGCGCTATCTCAGTGATATCATCCACATGCGATTATGTGGGTATTGGTTACATATGCATTTTATCATTGAATGTTTTTGTGGGAGCAACGTAACAGTGTAAACAAAATCAGGAGACTCTGCCTTTTCTCATGTCAATCATGCAAGTGATTTATCATAATAATATACACTTTTCAACGATGTTTATATTAGCAAAATACTCCGGTTGTGTTGAAATTCTGAGTAAAATCAGTGTAATTATATAACTGATAAACTTTTGTTGCGGCTGCTTATGGATAGAGGGCTCACTCAAGCAATCACCAATTTTGTACATTCAAATGTCCAGTCTACACTATACAACTTCCATATCTCATGTATTTCATGTAACAGCTGTATAATTTTGTTTCATCTATAATTAAATATTACAGTGGTTAATAAAATGCTGTATAATTCTTATCCATTCTCTCATCTTAAACCTTTTGAAATGTCTGTGAAAAATTAGTGAAATTTCAGTAAAACACTATAGTGAGGCTGAAATTTCACAACAATTTCAGTGAAATTTAAATTTCACTGGTAATTCAATGAAATTTCACTGAAAGTTTTGGTCAAAATTTTAGTGAAATCTCGCCAAAATTTCAGTGAAATCTCACTTATATTTTGACCGAAATTTCAGTCACATTTTCACTAGGGAATGCCATTAGCTTTGGACATGAAGAGAAACCTGGTCAAAATTCATACCAAGTTGTTAGAATTACCTGTTAAACTGTTAGAGAAAAAATACATTGTAGGAGCTACAGTAGAAAACAAATTGTGCTGGACTGGAGCACGGTTTGAAATCCAATGTTTGCTGCACAACAAATTTGTCACCAATCACACCTGATGAGACCTATGGAGAGGTCAAAAGAGTTTTCTCAGAATATGAACATGTGACAGGACTCTGATCACAATTATTTTTCCTATATACAGTCCTACCCGTTTATGTCGACATCCTCGGGCCCGAGGAAATATTGTCGACATAAGCGGATGTCGAGATAAGTGTTTGGGGGGGGGGGGGGTGAGTTGTCGTCAATGAGCAGGATTTACACTTTGAGAAAACAAAGAATGGAAATTTTGAGTACATGAAGACAAAACCAGCGTGAAATACACATCTATATTGACAAATTACATTTTGGTTACCTTTGTGTAATAAAATCCACAATGCATTAAGTGCATGCATATGAAAAATCCATGAATTCGTGTACGAGTCTCATGTTAGAAAATATATCCAGATAGGAAACTCATGTATAAAAAATGGTTGTCCTCATTTGATCTAACACGTCTTCACAATTTCACTACGATAATCATTGTCGCCAGTAGCACATGGTTGCATAGTTGTTATTTACATGCTACAAAGTACATGTACATGTACTTAAATTGGCCTAGATTTTGGTCAGCCTGAAACAATGTTCCCATTTTACTGAGGCTACCAAGGGGATGGGGCTATTCACAGGGAAATGATAACATGTATTTATTTACGGAAGTCATCGTGAAAAGTACATAAAATTGAACAAGAGATATGCGGCTGATATGATTAATTTACCTTCAACGTAGCCTTTCTTTATAGACTCAGCAGCTTTCATTCATCTAGACCAACAAATTGTTCTCCTTTTTTTTTTTTTTTACTGGTCCGCCACCAGAAAAGAAAAAATATATTAATAAAAATAAGGCGGAGAACAACTTTTTGGTTTATCATCCATCCTGACAGGGTGTTATGTTTAAGTGAAAGTTTTCACAGACATATTTGTGAGATGCCCCACGTTCAACATCCTTAACAGCCAGATATTTAGTTTCCAGAGACTGTAAATTTAATCTGCGTTTCATGCTGCCGTTGGTAGCCATCGTAAACATAAATAAAGTTAAAAAGGAAACTTTCACAGCACAATAAACTTGTTTTAATCACATATCACTTTGGAAAATGCAACAATCGATCAGATTTCATTGCTTTTATTCAAGTTTGGTGATGATTTTTTTTTAATGAAGGGTGGATTGTTTTTATTGAACATTGTAACCGGCTTGCTTTGATGAAGGGTACATGTGTTTTTTAAGTCGCAGCGAGAGGCCAACTTTATAGGAGCAAACAAAAGCCTGTTTTTTAATCCACCGAGTCATAAAGCTTGGCGGCAAGATCAACTAATTGTTGAACAAAGTACAGGTCGGAACTGGCCACTTGTCAACATAAATGACCCGGCGGCAAGATCAACTAATGGTTGAACAAAGTATGGGTCGGAACTGGCAGCTTGTCGACATAAATGATTAGAAAACAAAGGATTTGTTCAAGTTGGGACCAAGGGCTTCTGTCGACATGTACGTTTATTTTTTATCTCGACGTCGACATAAGCATGACAAATTTGGTAGTAATAGTAGACCAAGGGACCGGGACTTTGCTTTTTTGTCGACATAGGCGGCTTGTCGACATAAGTGATGTCGATATAAGTGGGTAGGACTGTAGTCCCTACATTTGATTGTCAGTACTGACCTTTCCAGTGTGTCCAAATCCTAATAAATTAGATGTTAATGTAAAGTATCTACAAAGATGAACTCACGGTGAAGTTCTCGTCATAGGTTATCCACCATGTTTTTCAGAAACGGGACTATAAACAAAACGTGCAATGGGTCACAGAGTTCACTTCTGGACCACCACCAACACCTCATTACTCTGTGCACTGTCACCAAAATACACACAGACAACCACACCATAATGCTTATGTTTGAAAGAATAAGCAATTACCTTTAAACCAATACAAATGAATGCCTGAATCTAACTCCTGTATCACCACCGAACTGAGAGGAAAAATCGCTGTAGTAGACTGGGACTACATATGTGGGTACTGACCTGGAAGTAAAAATTGTGACCCTAGTCCAGCAGCACATTTTTCATTTAGGACCAACTAGACCTTGGGATGAATGCACGTGTAAAGTTTCATGGACATCCTCCAAGTAGCTTATTTAGGAGTAACGATAACTTGTGTTAACAGATTATATTTACCTAAACCAAATTCTGAGCTTTATAATAAAAAAAGTTTTGCTTTTTCTGGAGCCAAACTATGGATTTTCCATTCCGCCCTATACAAGGTCAGCTGACTCATCCCAAAGTTTTAAGCTCAGTACTACTCTTCTTTAAAACAATGTTCTTTTTGTACTCACCTGTAATGTTTTACACAGGTTCAATAGTAATCTTTGTATGAATCCTGTATGTACTCCTCTTTAATGCCTTGTACATATTTTATAATAGCAGTAGATCAATTATCTAGTTTTAATAGCATTGTTGTCTAAAGACACCACAACTTGTAAAAATTGTACAACATGTTATGTAATTGTAGAAGGCCTCATGAAAGATTGGTCAGATGACCAAATGGGCTTTTTTAATTAAAGTCATTATTATTATTATAATTATTAATAGACAACATGCCATCCCATTAGCTCTTCTGTCATATGACAAGTAGAGCTACAAAGTGTCTCCTTGTACCTACTCTAATGGCATCTAATTAACATACAGTTTGAAGTCCAAAGAATTTTAGTCTATTACAAAATAGCAAATATTCACTCTATAGGTTTGAAAATATTTTTCAAATAATACCATATGTACATTTTGATTAATTCTGTTCAATATTTTTTCCAAGTATTTTTGGGGTCTAAAGCTTACCCCATACTAAATTAGATTTATTATTTATATCAATTTATTTTGACATCCTTTCACATTCCATTACCATCATTAATGGCATACCACATTAGCGATCCATGAGCAGATCTTGATAAAATTGAAATATCCCTATAGAAATCATTGTTAATCTTCCTCCAGGGTTCTTGTGACCATGGAAATGTGGAACAAAGCTTCTTGGCCAAAACACTGCATGTGCCATGACATGTATCTAATTCAACTATTTCAGAAACATGCACGTGGATATATTTGCCTAGACAACTGCTTTCCCATATATCAAATTAACTTGCTTTATAGAGGGCTTTATAAAAGTGATAATGAATTAAATAGCTTGTGAAAGGAACTGAAATCTGAATGCCAACATTTGAAAAGAAAATTCATCCATCTTTGTATCATCACAGAAGTAACAAAACATCACAATATTTGTATGGGTAACATGTCAAACTCGTATGGCATTATCTGATTTGACAAGTACGATTTCTTGCATTTTAAATTATGTTCTGGATTTAGAAAATTGTTCTTAAATAACATTAATGGAACAACTTTAACTGTCAAGACATCGCTAACAAGTTGGTTAGGTATTTCATCTTTCACTCATCCAAATAGTGCTACATATCAAAAGGCTTCTGAAAATTTGTAAAGTGAAAAAACAAAGAAATTCAGCATTTATTGAAAAGAGAAATATACTGTGTGACAAAAAATGAAACATGTTGACATAAGAATTAAATAATCAACCACGACACACTGCATAATTCATCTATCAATTCAGCCATCCAGGCATACATACCAACGGTTCAGTCATACATACAAACATGTGCACACACACATACATAATATTTGAAATATAAGAGCGTATAGGAAATTATTTCCTGACCCAAATTCTGTCTCCATGCAATTTCAATCTTCTCCCTCTTGGCCCCTGGAGGGAGAAGCAACCTCTCCCTATAATGCTGACCTAAGCTGAGCCCTACCCCTCCCCTAAAATTGCATACCAAATTCAGCTTAATAAACACACCTGCCTCCATAAACACCACCTCATCATCATATATAAATATAAGCAAGTGCCCACCTTTGACTTCAACAATAACCAATAATGGGAATTCAATTAAGAAAACCTAACCTACATTAACTATCAAACGCTACCCAAACTATTTTCAAGGACACACAAATTTAGAACAAAACATGGGCCTAATGTAGGTGTATGGCCACTTGGCCATCTGCACTTATACTCAATACAGATGTATATTTTGGCCACTTGGCCATATGCACTTATACTCAATACAGATGTATATTTTGGCCACTTGGCCATATGCACTTATAGTCAATACAGATGTATATTTTGGCAAGAAATTACATCACAGAGCTCTATATAAAAATTTGATAAATATGTAGTTTTGTGTGTGTCTATGTGGCGAGATTAAAACTAAATTTAATTATGTAATACTTGTCTGTTACTATTGTTTAGCTTACAATTTCCACAATGGAAAAACCATTATCCATGCCAGATGCACCATCCTCTTGTTCTAGAAGTTCTTAAAACCTGCATCAACCCAGTCAGACTCCACATCATAGGTTCCTAAACAGTGACGAACCATCATTGAAAGGTATTTTTCTCCAAGTAAAAATTGTGCACATGTTCACAAGATGTCTCATGTGGAAGAGAATGAGAATGCGCTATTATGCATGGGCCTATGACATGAGGTCCGACTGGATCGATGCACATGTTCTAACAACTTCTAGAACAGGATGATAGAGCATATGGATTGGATGAGGATTTTTCCATTGCTGAACGGATAAGCTAAACAAATAAGTGACAGGTAACATATTGCTGATATTAGATGGGTACTTTACACCCAGGTTTGGAACTTGCTGTGTTTATTACAATTTGAGGAGATATTTCGTGAACCCCATAAAACTTGTGTTACAAGACAATGTCTTACTTATGAAGATGTTAATAATGCTGTTCTGAATGCATCAAATGGATTCATGACCAAGACTAGTTGAGTGTGCATTTGATTATATGACACTATTTTAGCCTCTAGTTCTCACAGCAATCAAGTACTATAATTTTAAATGTGCATCGAACATCAGGAACAATTTGAAATGTGCGCGGAATATTAGAACTTTCTGAACGAGTCAAATGGCTTGGTGAACAAGAATAGTTCAGGATGCATTTGATTATATGGCTCTATTTTAGTGAGTGTTCTCACAACAATCAAGTGCTATCATTTAAAACTTGCATGGAATATCAAGAACTTTCTAAATGCATCAAATTGCTTAGTCACCAAACTAGTTCAGGGCGTGTTTGATTATATTCCTCTATTTTAGAGTGTTCTCACAGCAATCAATCATTTCGAATGTGCATAAAACATCAGAAACTTGAACTGGATAATTTATTTTGATCAAATATTCCATCAGACAACAGAGGCTGTGTCTACAGCAGGAGCAATATGCTGGCAACTTTGGACCCAATGCTTAAAAATTAAATTGTTTTGCGTCATTTTAATGCATTTCAAAATCTTGAGCTCTTAATCGATGCATGTGTTTAGTTTCCAGAGCCAGAGTGATTTATCTGTGTTAATTGGACATCAACAACTGATAACTGTCAAGTATCCAAGTGCACTCAAAGAGTACAAGATACATTAGCATCCCATTTATTTTCATGCACCAGATACAATTGTTCAGCAGAATACAGGAATAAACATTTTTTTAAACTATTTCAGCACAACTGTTCAGTGCTTGATAAACATTTAAAAGACTGGGAAAAAAAGAAAATCCTTGTTTTGGTTCATTTTGAGAACGTAGCACTTGAGAGCATCCTGAGAATTCCTGCAATGAGCAAGACTTGGTGAGAAGCATCTGTTGATGAATGTCCATAAAAAAAGAGATCCTCTGCGGATTTTTAAACAAAAAACTTTAACAGGAAAAAAAGTTTTGCAATTCTTGGTTTGAAAAGCAAATGTAGATCTTATGCTTGTGCAACTTTGTTTAGCAAATCTTTTGACAAATATTAATGATTTTATTTGACTCAAGTTTTTTTAAAAATAAAATAAAAATAAAAATTATTTTTGTTGTAAAATCAAGATAAATACCTAAGTTTTCACTTTACCAATTTCTTCCCTTCAGCCCCCTCCCCTAGCCTTCAGCCTCCTCCCCTAGCCTTTGGCCCCCTCCCCTAATGGTAGGTGCCATGAAACCCACCCAAACTGTTTCCTAGGACCTAGGAACAAAGAACAGTAGACATTCAATGAGAGTGTACAGATGTATATGCTTTTACCCGTGTGGATGCTGATGCAGACAATGGGTAGTACAATGGCATAACTCTACTTCACAGAGAGAACTTAACACAAGCCTTTCAAACTTGAAATGTACAATAACCTGATTTTGTTGTAAGGGTATTGTACTAATAGATTGCAATTACCTAGTTCGATGATTCTGGAATAAACAGTGCTTGACAGTAAAACCAAGGTAATCAAGTATGCAATATGGATCAGAGTGACCTATTTTTTTTATGAAGTGTAGTACTCGTCAAGATACATCCTCACTTCATGAATGTTCGGATAACAATGTGTGTTGGGTACTAAAAACTTGTTTGGTCATCAGCATACATGTGATTCTACCGGCGGTAGGCCAAAAATACAGTTTTAAAGGCCGTCTACCGCACATACCGTTTAGTAGTTGAAATCCACTACTTTTGAAAATTAAAAGAAGTTTTAATTTAAATAAAAATACCCAAACACAGTATTTTTACTCGTTCTGTCAACACATTAGAGAAACCAGCCAGAACCAGTCTACTCGGGACCGGAAATGTTCCACCAGTACAACGACCAGTGCAATGATGCGTTGCGGAGTAATAGGATTATTGTTAAAGAACAGCAGACATGTGTACACAGCAAGCTGCTAATTGATAAACTTATTGTTGGAATTTGAAGAATTTGAGGACAAATGTGGGATGTTTTTTTGAGGTGTTATAAATAATAATGGGATGAAAGGTGGTCCGTGATGTCTTTGAGCCTTTGATGAAAACTGGCCGAAACTTGGCGGAGGGGAGATAAAATGAAGACCATAAAAAATGATTTTGGCAGACACTAGAGTAAGCATTTTGATTTTTGTCTTGTTTAATTGTTATTGTTCCAGATGTTTTAAGAGGACAGCTCTTACATTTTTGTTCAATTCTAAACGCGTGCTTTCTCCCAATGCTAAGAAACCACCGGCTAAGAAATATTACAAGAAGTTCAATAATGCTTGGATATCAGAGTTTAAGTGTGTGCAGGCGAGTAGCAAAGGTCCTGAGTTTGCATTGTGTGTTTCAAAGGTATGCATCTTATGCATTTCATAAACTATTTGAAGTTTTTATGCACATAAATGAAGTACGAGCCCTAGATAAAATATATCAGTTAAAAATATATTACAAGATAATGAAATTTTAAAATTTTGGATAAATTCTTCATCAAAGCATCAATACATCATGTATTTTTTTCATTTTTATTTAAAGTCGAAATCAATCCTTATTTTTTTTATATATTTATAGTGGTGAAACTTGCCAGCAGATTTTTTGATCCGAGCCATGAAGAGAAAGAAGCCCTTGAGGATGAGGCTCAGGAATACATCTCAAGTCCAAGTCAGGAACTTCCTCCTCGGGGTGAACATAGCTTAGAGGAGTATTGGAAAGTAGTCAACAACCTTACAAACTCAGCAACAGGAAAACTGAAGTTAGAACTTCTTTGCAGGCTGAGCATGGTTGTCATGTCATTACAACATTCTAATGCGAATACAGAGAGGACATTCTCCATTCTTCGCAAAATACAAAGTGATTCAAGGCGAAATCTGGACCAGAAAACTGCTGAGAATCTGCCAAGTGTGAAGCCTAATAATCACAATGAATGTCATCAGTGGTCACTAGACAGTGATCTTGTGAAGGAAGTTACAAATTCTACTGGATTTTATAAAAAGAAAAATCTTTGCAGTGACCAATCAGATAAACAACTCTTCCTTTTTCTTTTTTTAAAACCGTATACTGACTCGTATTAATTAATTATTATTGTAACATTTTCCATCAGAATCTGAATTTGATTCATGTTCAAACTAACCGTTTCATTATAGTATGTAGAAAATACATATTATGGCAAAAAAAGCACTTGTTTTGTTTCCATCCCCATGAAATGTCAAATTTATGCAGATAAAAAATCTACTGGTTAAGAGGCCAATCTACTGATCAAAATTTGTAAATCTACTGGTTTGAAATCCTGGTTCTGTCACATGTATGAGCATGGTTGTCCCGTCATTACAACATTCGAATGATGATAGAGAGAGGACATTCTCCATTCTTCGCAAAATACAAATTGATTCAAGGTGAAATCTGGACCAGTGAACTATTGAGAGCCTGTCAAGTGTGAAGCTTAATAATCACAATGAATGTCATCAGTGGTCACTAGACAGTGATCTTGTGATGGAAACTAAAAATACTATTGGATTTTATAAAAGAAAAATATGTGCAGTGAACTATCAGATAAACAACTCTTCCTTTTTAATTATTCGACCGTATATTGACGCATAATAAGTGATTATTATTGTAACAATGCAAGTAAAGTGTGAAATGTAGGTCACAATAACCTTGTGGTAAGTATATGGTACTAATAGAGCTGCATACACTGATCTAGTTTGATGATACTACCATAAACAGAGTTTGAGATAAACTTAAAACAACATTTAACTTCATTCTTTATTTATTTCTCTTATACATTAATGACCTGCCATTGTGTACAGAAAACACTGAAAGTGATATGTATGCAGATTATGTAACATTCCACACATCCGAGTCAAAACAGCAACACAATCCAACAACAGCTGCAGCATAATCTTAATCACATCAGTAAATTGTGTCCAGACAATGGAATGTATATAAATACCCAAAAGATCACTGCAATACTAGTAGGAATATCAAACAGATTATCCATGCAAAACCCCATTTGATTGTCTGTAAATGACGAATATATATCTAATGTAGAATGTCATAAGCTCCTAGGAGTACATGTAATTATGTTGATGATAAACTAACCTGAAATCATCTGATAGATCATGTCTGTAAAATTATAGCCTCCAAACTAACACTACGGCAAAGACTGAAGAAATATCTACCAATGCATGCAAGGAAACTATTCTATTCAACTTACATATTACCTATTATGGACTACTGTTACATAGTATGGGGCTCATGCACACAAACTTATATTATTTGTAAAATCAAACCTCAAAAGCATGCAGCTAGAATTGTACTAGACGTTGATCCAATGACAGCATCTCAGCTGACATGTTCAAGTCTTTAAACTGGGTCCCGTTTAACAAAAGACTTTCATATCATAGATGTATTATGGTTTATTAAACACTTCTTAATTTAACACCTCTTTACCTGAATGATAGGGTCATCAAAACCAGCAATACTGCATCTGAGTATTCTTTAAGATCAGAATCAAACCCGTGTTTAAAACGACCAAGACCATGAACTAATGCATTAAAGAGACTTTTATACCCATACCAAAATTACTTCAGGAATCCATATGGAACAGATATAGACTCAAAAACTTGTGGAATCAGACAAGTGAAAGTTCAGTATAGATCAAAATTTGCAGCTTTATCCATGAGTACTATTTTCCATATGGAAAGCAGGTTCCTGTGTCATAATATTATGGAAAATATTGTCCAAATTTTCCTTAACATAAACTATCTGATTCAAATAGAAATGTTGGTGGGAGTTAGAGTACAAATGATTCAGTGTAGCTGAGGTTGAATAATGAATACATAGTCATATAAATTTCTAAGAAAACCTATGCATGTCAGTTTGTTTAATTTATTTCCACAGATGTTTCAAAACTCCCAAACACACGACCATGTCATCATCAGAATCTTAATACAAAAACACATTAATCTTATGCACTTAATATTTAACAACTGAAGATTATCTTTTAATTTCCAGTAATTCCGTTTTGTTATACCCCACATTATTACCAGATTTATACTACATTTTTTAATGTGGTAAACATAAAAACATTTAATAATAATAATAATAATAAACTCCATTATTCATAAATTAAAGAAAAGTAAATGAATGTGATTTTATTTTCTGTATTATACATTTCCATACAATATCAATGCTTAAATAATGTGTATTTTGTACCCCCCAAAAAAGGGGAAAAAATCAATTTATAAAATTCAATTATTCTGAATCTTTGCTGCTTATCAAGAGGTATGTTATACCTGTCTCTGTTGTTATTACTGTAAGTGTTGTGAACAGTGGGAAATATTTTCATTATTATCATTATTATTATCTGCTGCCAGAAGAAAAAACAAATTGCCAGTTCTTTTTATACTGAATAAAAACTTAAAATGTATATACTTATTGTTTTCTTCATGTGTGTGTGAGATAGAGAGACAGACAGACAGAGAGAACCCATTCCATTATGCCAGCATTCTGTAAAGAATTATGCTACACCAATTATGCTTTTTAAAAAAATCAAATAATACAATCACATACAATGAAATGTGGTTTTCCGCGACAGTGACCTAATTCAGTATTGAGACCGTAACAGCGGTTATTTCCCTTGTTTACAATCTGGAGACTGGTTTACTGACAATGAAAAAAAAAAGCACAACTTATCGGGTATCACGGTACCAATTGTTTTTCCATAGACTTTAATGTTAATGTTTGGTGAAATAAATATACCGTCTCGCCTACTTTAGCATGCGTGTCACACTGTCACGGAGAGCAATATTAGATTGTCAATTTGACAAGGACAGAACCAGGTACTCCATTGCATTTAAGAGAGATAACTCTGCTGGAACTAGACAGGAGTAAGAGTTATCCAGTCACAACAGACACATTTTCAGTGATGTGTATCACATTTTTAAAAAATCATACAAAAATACAAAACATGATCTACATATGAATTTAGATAATCTGACATGTTGCTAAGAGACTCAACTTTTTTTTAAACCAGACAGAAACTACAACTCTTACATAATACACCAATCACAGCTAGTTTTGTTATTTATTTCTGAATACAATGTTCCCTACACCTTAAGCTCCACCCCCCTTGGCTTGTGCAATTGGTACTGTGATACCTAAATCCAACCTTAATTTTTTCAATAATCTGTGATATAACTCGGGACTGTACAAGTAACAAGTGTACTAAGTCTCGCTTGTCAAAAGCAATTTCATGAGGTACCAAGCTATGTCTTATATTGATGTCTTTGGAAATGTCATTGAGCTGTTTCAACTGCTGTTTTCACACTTGTGCTTTACTACCAAACTATTTTTTGGGAATAAAATGAATTGTTTTTACTATGAGTTTTATCATATCAGCACTTATTGAACTTCACATGGGTGATATGGGATAAATCACATTATGTCATATTATGTAATAACTAGGACAAAGGTCAATGTACTCATTAGAATGTACCTCTCCTACTTCAAAATGGAGAATTCATCTAAAATAAAGGTCTTTACATTTGTTTAGTAGACAAAGAACTTAACATCAGAGACAGGAGGACATGACTAAATCTTATTATAAAGTATAGGCTTTCAACACTGTACACCAACTGCAGATGCATGAGGTCACTAACCCCTAGTCCTTGCACAAAGGTCAGCCTACCCATCATCTCTGTAACACAAATAGAAAGCTTTCCTTCTTCGTGTTGTGAATAAAATTCATGCAAGAAGCCAATCGGTCACCAAATATTGTAAATCCCAGCTTCTAAGCACTTATTTTTGATTTGGGGTGAAATCTGGGGAATAAAATACAGAAAAATGCCAAGGAAAAACAACAAGTACAGCAAGTCAAATGGAGTTTTAAACAGGATGAAAGTGTACATCTAAAAGGGACATGTAGCTTATAATAAAGGAATCAAAAGAGACAGCCACAACATAGAGAAAAATGAGAAGGAAAAGTTTGATCGCCTTACCTTAGAGAAATATGTGGAGGCAGTGCCCCATTGGTCCAAGGACAGTCCCAAGGCATCATTACTATTACATCCCTTACAAGCACCAAAACTTCAGGTGAAGCAGTGTGCATTCTCGTCTGAAATAAAAGGGTAAATAATTTAAATCATATAGATGCATATAATTTATAATGGTCCAACACATACAATTAAAAATAATTGGCTTAACTTACGCACAAGCAAAAAAAAAAAAAAAACTCAATTTTTAAACCTTTTAAATTTTGCTGTAACAAATTATAAAATCAGTTGTACTTGCACTTGCATAAGATTGAGGGCTAATATAATATTTCACACTAAATCTTTTCTTTATTTTCAAAGACAAGCACTGAGTTTTTATTTCTTCAAATGTCATGTATGGTGTAAGGAAGATAACTGAATGAAATACATAAGGTGTGGTATTTTTATTTCCTCCAATATATTATCCATGTAATATAAATTAGTTCATGAAAACATGTATTAACTTGCATGCAATTAAATTATCAAAAAATAAATTATTGATAAAGTGTAGAACCTAAAATTGAGGCTTCTGTATGTAGTGGAGACCTTGAAAGTGATTTAATTTTGTTCTCAGAAATGAGGCGGCTGCCTCATATCGGAGTGTTTATGTTCTCCAGAATGCCGGTATGTGGAGTTCAACCTTCCGTAAACATGCCTATATGATCCAATGCTATTCTGGATTTTTGCGATGGGACGTAAAGTTTGAAGAACAGTGTGGACTTGAATGGAAGGAATGGGCAATATGTGACTAATGTGGTTACCACTCAGAAATGTTTGGCTTTATATGAGGAAATTCCAAAAGAAACAGTTGGACAGAAATAAATATGATTAATTGAAAGTCAGTAGAGAATTATAAATGGGCACATGCAAGTGTCAATTGGAAATGCTGACTTAAAGAAATTGCTCTTGTCTGATGATATTCCTGCTACTTCTACAAAAGGGAATGCAACAGAACTTATCTTTATAAATTGCATGAAGAATTTCAAGACAAGAAAGTTTACAAAAAGGGGCAATTATTGCATGACAATAAAAAGAAAGTGGGAAGGAAGACCATATCTATAATAAGTTACCTAAAATTACTGATACCAGCATATCCTAAATCATAAAAAGTGATCTAAAACAACTGAAGCATCTTCTTTGAGCCCTATAGTGTTCTCTAGCCTGGTTTATGGCATGCTTTTCAAGAAGCAGATAGTTACTGTTTATACATGATTTATCATGATATGCAGGTAAAATAGTTAATATTTGGCCAAAATCATCCACATTGTGTTTACATAACTTGTTTTGTTGCATGTATGACAATCTCTGAGCTGACTCCACTGATCTAAAGCCATCAGCCCATACAATTCTCTGTCTGCCATAGCCATCTTTATCAAATGCCCCCTCCAAAGCCAACATGTGTTATTTTCTGAAGATTTAATGTATTTTCTAGCTAAAAGTCTGTCAATATTTGACCCAAACTTCTCAATATCCATTGTTTTTGCCAAATGATACTATGATAGTTTATAAATGGCACCTACATGTACACGTTACTATGGATACACTGTGAGGCTGGTATTCCCTTTAGGTATCCAGGGGTCAAGCCAGACTTGAATTTTAGGGAGAAGTGACTTCTCTTTTTGGACAGAATAAGGAGAAGTGCGAGCATAACAGGGAGAAGTGGCAGCGATGCAAGAAACGCTATATATATATATATGTGTGTGTGTGTGTGCTAAGGTTCTCTTATTTTACTTGTGTCCTGTATTTCTCATTATGCATATTTGCATTTAACATTAGTTTTAAGCAATATTTTATCTTCAAGTAGAAAGTTCTCTATGTTGTATGTATATTATAAACACATTTTGTAAGTGTATAAATATGTATCATACTCATATGTAGTGTATTCATACTTAAAAGTGTGTACGTTTAGATGGAAAGAAATATGCAATGTATTTTGGTCATATGACTTCAAAAAAACATAGCAGAAACTATACATTGTAATTAATTGTACCTGACAGGAGTACCTAGATTACAGTATTGTAATTACAAATAAGTAAAAATACTTAAGCAACTGCCACTTAGAAAACAAATTTAATTTTTTTTTTAGTTACTTCACTTAACATACAGGGAATGGAAATCACAGCCTATCTCAAAAGGATTATATAGGCACTTGAGAGCATCCTGAGAATTCAGTAAAATGTGTCAAGACAATGAAATGTATATCAATACCAAAAATACAGCTGCAATGCTAGTAGGAACATCAGTAAATTGTGTCAAGACAATGGAATGTACGTAAATACCAAAAGAAAATCGCAATGCTAGTAGGTACATCAGTAAATGGTGTAAAGACAATGGAATGTATATAAATACCAAAAAGACCAGTGCAATATTACTAGGAACATCAACAGATTATCCATGCAAAACCCCATTCGATCGTCTGTAAATGATGAATATATATCTAATATAGAATGCCATAAGCTCCTAGGAGTACATGTTGATGATAAACTAACTTGGAATCATCTTTCAGATCATGTCTGTAACATTATAGTCTCCAAACTAACACTACTGCACAGACTAAAGAAATATCTACCAATGCATGCAAGGAAACTATTATATTCAACTTGCATATTACCTATTATGGACCACTGTTGCATAGTATTGGGCTCATGCACACAAACTAATATTAATTGTATAATCAAACTTCAAAAGTGTGCAGCTAGAATTTGTACTAGATGTCAATCCAATGACACCATCTCAGCTGACATGTTTAATACCAAACATACATTTGTGTATATTGACAACCTTAGACACCAAGTATGTACTATACTAACTTGGGTGATATTCTAAGTACATGTACACTAAATGGTAATATTGATAGATGATCAGAATGAATGTTGTATTACAAGAATGTTTACCATTTTCATATATTATAGATGTAGATAACTTAATGCAGCGATTCTAATAGTTTGTCTCATGTTTTTCCTTATTTCCTGTGTCTGCCATTCAGATATGCATGCATGAAATATCCACCTATAAGCATTATGTAATGAGGTGTCAAATTACACAACCCCCTATTTTCATCAATTTCTGGTATAAAGATCATATTTTGGTTGCCTAAAATTTCCTTAACTGGAGATAATGTTTTCTTGAATCATATATTAAGAAGCATTTATGGCACCCAACAGGTTTATTTTATTTTTCATCACTTGTCACATGAAAAATTGATAAATGTAGAGGTTTGGAATCTGTGGCAAAATGCAAGTCTGGCCAGACTGTAAACTGATACTAGCTTCCATTGATGTAAAGAAACAATATAAACAGTGCTGAATTTAGTTCTAACAGTGCTAAGCAGGTACTGAATTCACACTCTGAAACTCAAAACATAAACTAGTTATTTTACCGTGTCAAAAATGTCAAAAGTACAGAGGAAAATCAAAGGTTGTCTTAATGCGAGAATTTAGTTTCACATCAGACCAGGAAATATTCCTCATACCAAGGGTGTAACAAGTGAGAAAACTGTAGATACCGACGTCACAAAAACACTATAAAAAAGACTTTCGGAGGAAAAGTACAATATTATCACAAAAAGACCAAGTTCACACTTTGATATTGAGAAACAGGAAGTTTCAATGCAGTACAAGTTCCTATGGCCAACTCAAACCAAAGATTCAGAGGCTGATCTGCATGCCACCAAACAAAAGAGGTAAATAGAAATTCATCATCATTCAATATTAAAATAAACATTATCAATCAATTTGGTTTCCTATTTTTCATTGCATAATTCATGGGGGAAGTCATGTAAAGAAAAAAGAAAACAATGATTAACAGGTAAAATATAATTGTAAATATGTGCACAAATACCATATATTCTGAGAGTCAGATCTTTTTGCATGATTCCTAACTGTAATATAATAAAACAAAAATACCATTAGTGTTAAAGTTCAGATTTTGTTACTATGAGATCTGTTAGTTCATTCTAAAAAAATGGACTAGGGGAGCTAACCTATCCAAGGAAACTAATACCTTGACACAGAGTTGTTAATGAGAAATGAATGCATTTATAAAGCACCTGGCAACATAAAATACGATAATGTAAGATTCTGTTTTCCAAAAAGGGTAATACATTCATAATTTTTATGTCAGGTCTGGTGAAAAGAGTCCAAAAAGGCTGGTACAGATCAAGAAATTTGAAGAACTGTGGAATACAGTGTTCTCAGAACACAAGAGAACATTTCAGTAATGTCCCAAAAATACTATAACGAAGTGTCAGAATTAATGCTTTGAAAATAATTGCAATAATAATGCAGTGGTAGTTTGCTTTGATGTCAGCAACCTTTAAATAAGTACATATTTACTCAGCTATGGTAATTATGCTAATGTTATGTAGTAAAAGGCCATAAAAGGAGTAATGTTGTTGAAAGTAAAATTCTCGAAGCATAATTCTTTATAGAATGCTGGAAGAATGGGATGGGTCTCTAACTCACATGACAAAAACCAACTTAGAACAAATCTAAAATGTGTCTGATCAGAATCGAAGTCCAAATTTCTCACGTGACGACTCACATGAGAAATTAGATGTCTGTTGGCACACTAATGCTATAGTAAAAGTCATACAGGTCATGTATGAATTCCAGGGATCGCGCTGTGCATCGCCAATGTCGCAAATTGTGATTTTTTTCCTGATTGGCGACAAAATATACCATCTGGCGATTTTTTTTGGCTACAATGTTTTTGGCTGTTAAAACTTGTATATACAATCTTGGGTTTGGAGTGGAGGAATTCAAAGGCACCACGAAAGGAAGCCGCAAACTTGGGTATACAATGCACCGGAATCTCTTTATTGTTACATAAACAAATCATTTGTTCATATCGACCGCTTATGCTGACATCTGGCCCGAGTACTGTATGCGGTGATACACTCCAATAGTCGTGCTACCGGACTTCAGTATGGGTCCGTTCCATGTACCGGACTTCAGTATGGGTCCGTTCCATTCTGAATCGTACACCACTTTCGGTCTTCGAAAGTATTTACCTGGGCCAGTTACTATCTAGCTGAGGATTATTTAATCTCTATACCTTACAAAATTTCAAACCAAACCTTGTTCCGTCCACGAATACTTTTTTAATTTGCAAAAATAAAGTTGTTAACGACAAGTGCAATGTTAAAGAAAATCCTATTTATAGTACAAGCACTGCCTAAGACACGTCGTATGGTGCATAGTTGTGACGCGGATCCTCGCGCAGATAAAACTCAAAGTCGATACATTTATACTGTATAAAACGTGCACAATATCATCCGCTATAATCAGTAAAATTAAAATAAAGGCTACGAAACTACAGTGTAAAAAAATTATCTGAATCATAAAAATGTAATGTAAGTAGAATATAGACTTTATCATTTTTTTAAATTATATGCCACACATTCCAAAATAATGAAGTCTGAATAAAAATAGCATTATAATATTTTTGTAAAAATCATAATTAAGTACATTTAAAATAGCAAGAAATTTATACATTATTATTATTATTATAGAAGACCAAAAAAAAAAAAAAAAAAAAACATACACATGCATTCAGAATAAGTAATAATTCAAATAATAATTAAAATATTCAGATGACAATACTTTTTTCCCAGATCAAAAATGAATACAAATAAAAACAGAAATAATATTGTATAATAATGCTGATATTTTGTATCACAATTTTAAAATTAAGAAATTGAATCAGATTGTAAAATAAATAATTTTAATAATAATGATTTATATGTTTATCAGACATTTATACTTATATTTAGGAATTATTTGTATTTTGAACAAGATCAATAATAATAATAATAATTATAATGTCTACATTACAAGCTCTTTTTAAATGTTAATCAAACTGCTGGCATACTAAATGCCATGTAAACATGAATTAAATATATTTAGATGGTGAAGACACTTATGTTCATACTGTATTTTTGTGGAATGTTTAACATATAAAAAAATGATAAAAATCTACATGTATAATCTAATTATCTGACATATTTATGAGTTAGAGAATGACATATGATTTAGAGAATTTTGTTAATGTTGTTTTGTATCCATTTATTATAGTCATAGTCATTAAAGTAGCAGGCATCTTGTATGGTAATACAGTACAGATCCACATCACAACCGTGCACTTTACAACAAAAGTATTAACTATTTGATTTTACATTTCTATCTTTATTTGTATTCATCACTGATTTGGTAAAAAAAAATGGTGTAAAAAATATGTAATTCAGATTTACATGGCATTTAGCATGTGCACATTTTATACAGTGGTGCATGATTCAGGATGGAATGGGCCCATACTATAGCTACAATCGACCAAACGACCGCTAATCCTTTTTTTTTTTTTTTGGGGTGGGGTGGGTGGGGGGAATTTGGGCGTCCATGGCCGAGATATGATAGAAAATTAAAACTGATGTTCTGTGATATGTATTTCATACTTTTCTGACAATCTTCAAGAATTTTACATTCAAACGATTAGGTCCTTCCTGATTGAATATTTCCAAGGTTACCCTTTATTCTCATACATAAATTGATTTTACGCAAATGTATTCATGTATAAGGCTATCTTGCCCTATAAGAGGTAAACTATTTTCAATAAATTGTATACACATAGGAGGCATACTCGCGATTTTCCGTTTGCTGATTATCCGTGTGTCAATGCCGCCAAAAAATGCCGGCAAAAAAAAAAAGAAAAAGGAAAATATATAAAGAAAACTAGTCTTGAACAGTAGACTTTAGAAACGTTAGAAAACTATATTGAAACATGTACATACTGTTCAGCCGACACAAGAAATTTACAAATACTAAGTCTGTAATAAACTGAATACAGTGTATCATTTAATATGATAAAAAGTCGGTCAGTTTATACAACTGTTTAAAGACAATTAAAAGGTAAGGCGGTCAGCGATAAACAGACACCTTTCAGAGATTTATTGAATTGACTCGCAATAGCTAGGGTGATGTGTCATGTCAAATCCTTTGAGCACTGCCGAGGGAGAGCCCATTAGGTTAATTTGCATAGGTAAAGTACACTAAGTGGAATAACCCAATTTGTCTTAAGTTAAGTACATCAAAGAGAGAGAACCTAATGAGAATCGGCATGTACGAATGTGAAGGAGACTTCGACTTTGTAACTGCATTCAGCAAGTGGGCACAATGCATACTCATGTGACATTCGATTTTATTATTTTTATGAAACAACATTTTAATATGCAAAACAATAAGCACACAAAATAGTCATGCAATGATTTATTCTGTAATATTGTGGTATTGTATTGTTTGCTGTCAATAAAGTAATAAATACTCCATCTTTTTCAATTTTCATTGCCTACCACATAAATAGAAATGGAAATATACTTACTCCTTGCTTGGCGACACTTTTTGAAAATTGGCGAGCACCATCCCTGCATTCAGTACCGGCTACTTCAACAATGGGCGTCATTTTTAGAATTTGATTACACATGCTTTTAAATGGCAATTATTCACTTTATTTGGATCCTCATACATCTATATTCCTTTGGAAGGTCATTATTTACAAGCCCTGAGAAACACATATGGAAAAACTCAATGTTAAAGTATGTGGACAATTTTAGATGAGGTCAACCTAGAGGTGTGATTGCAGGCACTTGATTCTATCAATCGAAAGGGGGTTAACTAATGATAACACCCTCCCCAACTCCTAATTAATACCAGGTAACTAACTCTTGCAGTTCACAATCTGACCTCTCTATGACTACGTTGTGATTTTCCTATACTATTTGTGCTTGTAGTCACTCATAACTTAACACCACTGTAAAGACATTCCAAACCTTTCCCCCATGTACCAATTAAGTACCTTATTGACTCTGAATGACCACTTTTACACAAATTTATCAGTTGCTTCAGGTGTTGCCCACAATATCATGGTTTTCAAAAACTATACTTCTGGTCTGCTTCAAAGTAAATGCAACTATTGGGTATTATGCATATGAGCAATGAATATAAAAAAATATGAATTTAATTTCAATTCAAATCAAATTTATTTTTCTTGTAGAATCATTTGGAAAATAAAATTGTGTACATACTTTTCTCAAATAATCTGCTCATTTACTATATTTGCCAGGTTAGGCCAAGATGTAGCGATTGGTGCCAATCTTTGAAACAATGACAATCTATAGTATTCACACACCCTCCCATTTGTTTGTACCCCCCCCCCCACCGATTTTAAAAACAAAAAGCATGAAGGATATGAAAAATGCACCAAACTTGGTCATTTAATTCATCAATTTATAATTTCTAACCCGATTGTCATCAGAGAGTCCCTAATACTGCCAACTTATTGGCATTTCAAACCAAACGGAAGCTCTCGATGTAAACAAGCAGACAGACTGCTCAATGTCCTTCTCTGGTTTCTAGAACAGTCCATTTCAGTATGAACAGTGTCGTCCAAGTCCAATATTTGCAATGTGTAGTTTTAATATCGCTAAAATTAACTGAACAAATAAAAAGGAGGAACTCGTACATACATGTGTTCAAAGAGATTTACGCGTAAATTTACGGTATTATTGAGATTATCAAAGATGGTGAACTACATCACAGCTGTTGTTTTAAAATATAGACTCGCCCATGCAAATATGGTGACTGTATTACTAAAGGAACTCCTGTTTGATTGGAAACGCCAACAAGTTGACAGTGTTAGGGACCCCTTACGACAATCAGGTTTGAAATTAGAAATTGATGAATGAAACAACGAAGTTTTGTGCATTTTTCATATCTTTGATGCTTTTCGTTTTTAAAATCTGTAGCAGGGTACACACAAATGGGAGGGTGTGACTATAGTCATATTCATTCCGAAGAAAAACCAGGTGTAGTCTTTAAAAACCATCACAATGAAAGCTACGCATGTCTGACAAAAAATTGTACTACCCTATATTGCGACAATTAGACCCGACATGCTCTAATCTTGACCCAGTTTAGTACCTGACCATCACTGTAAAAGTCCATAGTGATCAATAATTTTTGCCTAGAAGTTTCTTGATGACAGTTAAGGTGCAGAGCATTAAATAATCAGGAATGAACCGACTTGTGTTAAACTATATTAGTATTAAATTTTAGAACAACAATTAATATTTAATTTGAGTAAATGCACGTGCATGACCACACTGATATACACTTTAGACTGGTCTTCACACCTTGTACAAAATAAAGATACCAATATGGAGCGGACCATTAACCCTTTTAAAGCGGGATACAACTCCGGTCATATGTTCACTACATTCCGTCTACCACTTCGCGGAAGAGTGTTTTTAACTGTAAAATACATCGTCACTTTACATGTACTCTTTTGAAAAGAAGGAAATAAAGGTAGAAGGTACATAAATGCATTAACAGAATTGGTTCAAAAGACCCCAAAACTGATAAAAATTCAATTTCAAAATCGACTTTTAACGTGCAGAGATAAAAAGTGACGGTCATATACTGAACAGATAAGTGAAGACAGTTATGTGCTTGCTGAATTAGTTGAAAATAAAGACCATTTAGTGTGGAAATTGACATTTTAGGTGGTGGGAATCGTTATATTTACTTCTTCAAAATGAATGGAGCTGATGAAAACTAGTTATTTGAAAAGTTGATTTCAAACACGAGTTTTAACATGTGGAGATCAATAATTGCAGAGAGCGCTGAAGCAGCAAGTTACGGCAGTGATGTGGATACCAATTTTGATGAAAATTATTCTATGAAAATAGATAATTTTGTGGGAAAATTCGTTTTAGGCAGTGCAGATTGTGAGCTCGACTGAGACGAAATTAACAGGGATGATGTCAACTGGTTCATAGAAAATTTGATTTTAAAACTGAAATTTGATGCGTGCAATTCAAAATGGCAGACAGTATTGAAGTGGCAGTGATGTGGATGCCAATTTTAATGAAAATATAGACCATTTTGTGGGGGGAAATTTATATGTTAGGCAGTGGGGATCGTGATCTTGTTTACATCAAATGAACTAAGCAGATGATAACTAGTTATTTCGTATTTTTGACTTGGATATTGACATGGATGCTTTTCAAGCTAGCTGGACATTTTGAGAACTTCACTTCACATAAAGTTCGCACATATACTGATGTTTGGTGTGCATAATATTATGAACATTTACCGCATTCCTGGAAATGGACCAAAATAAATCCAACAGAACTCAAATATTATTACATTAGAATTTATTGTGGAATAAAAACATTTCCAAAATGAAAAGCTTTGTTGACTTGCCAGTAAGGATCATTCCGTTAGCTCTCCAATTCTCATCCGAGTATATTTAATAAAATTGTAACAACATTTGACATTCTTGATGGATTTTTATTATTCTGTCACCTCCCTAAATGGTATACAATTCCTCCCATTTCATACATTTACATATAGGAGGTAAAATGAATATTGCAGATAGGAAAATTACATTTAAAGTTGTAAAAAAAATTGTCAAGCACGTTTATTTGCTTGCATAACTTTACTTTCAACTGCAGTTTTTACGTCTGAAAAATGTCAGTGAAAAAAATATGACCTAAAAGAAAATGTTATGGTTTTTTTAAAAATAGTATCCAACATTGCAAAAATATATAATATATAATATTGTTATAGGCTGGATCCCCCCAGCCCACTATCCATTGACCGATACTCCTAATTTTGTTTGTAACGAGCCCAATTGGTGTAACACAATCATAACATGAATGCACGTGCAATCATTCAATTGTAAACAAAAGTCGAATTACCAAAAATTTGTACTGAATTTCTAACGTGAGAATATCTTCAATGGCAGCATACAAAATTCCAAGTCAATGTACATATCATTTAAGATACTCACTTGTAACAAACTCCTGCCACAGCCCTACAAAACAATCTTCCCAAAAATGTCGGCCTGCGTTGCGTACAGATAGATTCAAGTACCGGGTGGGTTAACTTTTGGCGGGAACTAGTCTCGTGACTAATTACTTCCGTTAATTATGAAACGGAAAAATTTATGGACCGACAATTTAAGGGGGGGGGGGATATTTTCTTTTATTGGCGCGCGAATATTTTGAACTGACTAAAGAATCACGGGAGGGTTGTAATAACTTTTTTTTTTCTTTTTTTTTTTTTCTTTAATTACATAAATTACCTCCTCCAGCAGATATGTGTAAATTGCTCATCATTCAGAGCATTATCGTCACCAGTTTTGATGTTTATGCACGGCTTCCTATCATGAAGAAAATATAGTTTAGACCTTTATATCAAAATCTTTTGTCTGAATCTATTGCAATTTATTAAAATATTAATAAACTAAAAATGGTAACAATTAGAAAACAGCAGATATTAATGAATATATTACTGACATCTGATGTCATCAAATACATTAATTGGGGGGGGGGGGGTCGGACAGATCATGGAACTCTTTGAAGTCATTGACAATATCTCCCTTAAACTAGAATTCAATGGACATTGCAAAATGAAAAGAAATTCATTTCAGTCGTATTATTATTACAGTGTTCATAAATTCTTCTTTTTAAAGGAGTAATAGGATTTGAATATCTCCCATTTTCTATTTTTGGATTGCGGGAGATCGCTCATAATTTTGTAAGAATACGTCTTTCAGAGAAGTCTTTGATTTCCAGAGAGATATTTTATTTCACGTGCAAAGTGTGACTTGAAGAAGAAATATGTTCTATATTTCCAATGGGTGCGATCTGGCTGATAATGACACAGAGATGACATGCTATATTGATTATACGCCACCTGTCGGCCATAATTTTTATTTTGAAATATCCAATTGAAAGTTAGTATAAAACTGGCTTTTGCCCAAACTTTACCCTCAGCCAATTAACATCTTAACATGTATTACTAGATCTGAACCATAATTTTACCTTTATCTTACCAGAAGTCACCTTAATCGTGCGAAAGCCTGGGATTGCTACTAAGTTACTTTAATTGTAATTAGTCATGGTCCAAGTTGGACCCTAATATTAGGGCGAAATTACCTCTCGTCAACCAGAATAGGGTGAAGTTGGTGAAAATAGAGAAAAGTGGGGTGTAGAGAGTTAAAAATAGTGTCTTTAAACTAATGTGTTTACATTTTTTCATATCAGATTATGAAAATGATGATGAAATATTATTAAAAGTTTGTACAAATAGTATTATTTTTTGTTTGTTTCGCCGCATTTGTTGTATAACAGACAACTCAAAAATAAGTTGTAGTCGAAAATCGGCACAATTTTTGACAATAGAAGTCCTTTTTTGTTGTGATAGTAGAATGAAATATAGGATACAATTATGAGTTTTGTTTGTAATCGACCTGGATGCGTCCAGTGAGTCATAATTTGCTTCAAACTGAGCTACTGGAAGTCAATTTTTCACTTGTTTTTCAAGGATAATGTGTGAAATTTCGATGGGAATTCCGTAGATAACAATGTACATTCTGGTATTTATGATCATCAATTTAGCACCAAAATTGACTGCAGAACATAGAACTTATTATTATTTCTTTGCACCTTCCACTTTTAAAGAGAAATTTACACGAAAGTCGACGTTTTACTTCGATTAATAATGCATTTTATTTAAACAAAATTGGGAGGGGGAGGGGGCGATAATGTCATCAAAGCAGTGCAGAGTAAAGTGAACTTCGCCTTTGGGATCTGTTTAGGTGACGGACTCTAAGGTGACTATTTCGCCCTTATCACTCTAGCGTGGACTCTATAAGTATTTAGATTCTCCAAAGTGTGCATTGTCGAAAAGCTGACGAGAGCAGACGAATCCTTATTTTCACAACGACAGATATGTACATGGGCCTTCTTTAATTAGATTTTTTTCCTGTTTGGATAGTTGACTGTACATGATGGTATTTTAGTTAGTTGACTTCTCTGGGCTTGGTAAATATGCTGAAAGATTCCTATCCTTTAAAGCACATAACTTTAATTTGATGCTAAACAAACTAGTGGTGCCATCTGATCATAGGGCACCTTTATTCCAATAACACTTGTAAGTAACAAATAGAATTATTATAATGCAGTCTAAATTTATATTGTGTTAGGCGAAAAACAGACAAGTTTGTTTCATATTAAGGACCTGCTTTTTTTACCAAGAACACAACAGCAACAGAAATTTCTACTACCGCTACTATTTAAAAAGGCAACTTCTCTACAAAACAAGAACCAAATTATACAACTAATTTTGGTTTACATCAGCTATAAAGGAACATATACAAATAAATTGCAACAAAAATTATGAGTGATGAGGGTTAGGAGGTTATAAACAATAAGTATATGCGTTAAAAATTCCCAAAAATACTGGTTTCACGATGAAAAGTTTCCACTTTTATTGCTGGAATCATAAATGTACTGTTAACATTGTTTATATTTGTCATACAAAATTTGTTTAAAGAACATTTTAGTGTCATTCATTTTCTGGCAAAGGTCTATAATATGCAATCGAATGTTTACAATATTAAACATAGATTTAAAATACTGGAAAACCAGTAATGTCTCCCTTGTTTATAAAGAGTAGTATAGTGGTATACCCTGGAGTTAAATGGGCCGATCTGAGGTCAGTGAGAATTAACACTACGGTCGCCATCTACAAAGTATGGGAATCTGGGTTTAATGAGAATTCCATGTAAAAATGCCCATAGGATTAATATGTGAGTATGAGTCTGGGGTCACTGGGTTTTAACATTATGAAATAAGCATGACATTTTCCCTTCACCAAATAAATTGTTTTTAGTTTAGATACAAAATGGTACTCTGGGGTCAAGGGAAAAGATAACGTTAAAAATGTTCATAGGATTAACATGTTAGTGGGAATCTGGAGTCAAAGGGAATTCTATGTTAAAATGTTTATAGGATAAAGAGGTGAGTGGGAGGCTGTGGAACAAGGGGAATTTAACATGAACTTTGGACTCAAACGAAAATGCAATGTGAAAAGATTCACCATTTTACTAATCAACACGCCGTTTGACTGAACATCAACGACACCTACTAACCAATAAACCGTTTGACTGACCAGGGGCCCGGGTGGCCAAGTGGTCAAAGGCGCGAGCCTTTACATATCACTCACATCTCACTACTGTCGCGTGGGTTTAAGTCCCGACTCGGCGAACGTGGGTATGTGAGAAAGCTTGCAACTAGCTTCCCGTGGTGAGTGGATGGTTCTTCCCGGGTTCTTCCTCCACCAATATATTCAGGATTAGTAATGGGGGGGGGGGGGTACTGGGGAATTAACATTAGCCCGTAGGTTAACATGGGGGGGGGGGCATTTGGGGGCAGAAGTGTTTATAGGGCAGAAGTGTTTATGGGGAAGAAGTATTTATGTGGTAGAAGTGTTTATGCGGTAAAAGTGTTTATGGGGCAGAAGTATTTTATGCGGACAGAATAGACATATACACCCAACAAACACACAAACATAGAAACACCATAATCAATGTGTTTGATTGTTTCTTTTCTAAAAGATGTGGGTGGCCCTGAAAAGGGCCCTTTGTTTTAACTTTGACCTCCCTGACCACCATTTCTTCAAGAAGCTTAGGATGTTCGTCTTCTTCTTAGGTGGATCAGGGATCTAGTCCGGTTGACCCAATCTCCTGAATTTCTCCTGGACCTTGATCGAATGAGCATTCAGGCGGTGGAAGTCCCTTCCTCTCTTCTCCTGCTTCTTCACCATTCTTTCCTGAGCCCAAACCTTCTTGATCTTCACCACCTCCTTCTCTATGACTTCTCTAACAATACCCTTGGCTGTGAGCAGGGCAGCCTCTTCCCTCCTCACACTACTGAGGGGTTGATAAAACCAAAAGTCTTCATGCACACTATCTAGGAAGTACTCCACCTCTTCCATCAAACCCAAGACTTTCTTTAACTTTCCCACTTGACAGGGTGCAACTACCGAGGACACCTTCATCTTCATCGCTTCCTCCTCCATGACGTCATGGACAAGACCTTTGGCTCTTGTAAGGGCTGACACTTGCCTTGTCACATAGTGTAGGGTGACTGGATAACGCCAATAGCACTGTATCTTTTCAAGCAGATACTCCACTCCCAGCATCCAAGCCCAGGATTCCTGCAAATTCTCCACTGTTGTCATTCTTGTCTTCTTTTCAGTTGACACGTATGGCGCAAATGATTGATTGATTGATTATTGAATTTGAGTCGTGTGCGGCCATTCGGCCATGTACGACTATTTACCCCCATTGCGTGCGCAATGAGGGATTAAACTGTGTGCTACGCACACTTATTATTTTCGTCCAGTGGGTTACAGAGCTGCAATCCACTAGACGGAGTTGATGCGTGTATGGACGCTATTTTCGCACCGCTCCATCGTTAAATGGTTTCCCCACTAAGGGGGTTCCGTGTAGGAGTAATATGGAGGGGTGCGTGTATTTAAATTCTGAGTTTTTGAATATTTTTCCTGTTCATAGGAATAGAACCACAATGTTTACAGGATTACTTATTTGTTGCGTTGACTCTGTCAGGGCGCGGCAAAGAAGGCAAGGATCGGTAGGCTGCGACATCGCGTCCCAGGGGGCTCCGGCTGGTCCAGGGTTATTTAATGTTTATTGATTTTGATTTTTTGGCCGAAAGGAGGAAAGATTTGTTGAGAAATGACAAATTTTGAATGTTATGTTGATACCATATGGCTGTGGTTATTGGTTAGTGGAGGAAAAAAAAATGTTTTAAGTTTTGAGAGTTGCCACTTTGTGTAGCTGGGCCTGATGGTCCGGGATTTAGAACCACCTTATATTGATTATTTAGTTGTACAGGTTTTTATCTCTTAGTCTTTAGTTTTAAATTCTAATTATCCTACTTAATATTAAAAACGTTTCGAAAAATTTGGTAACCGCCTTGTGCAGTTTGGGCCTGATGATTTGGACTTGGAACCACCTTATGCATTGAATCTACGTGGTTTTTTTTATGTCTATCTACATTCTTGGGTTAAAATATCCAATTTTGTGCCACCTTGTGCGGCTGGGTCTGATGGTCAGGGTTTATGACCACCTTATATTGTTAATATTTTGGGGTATAGTTGGTATGTTTTAATAACATCTTTATGTTAATTAGTTATTTTGATCTTTTTCCAATTGAATGCCACCTTGTGCGGCATGGCCCGATGATCAGGGTTTATGATCACCTTATTGTCTTGACAGTTTAGGGTTGGAAAAATCTAGTTTTCATTCTATTGTGAGAGGAAAAAAAAAAAAAAGAAAAAAAAAAAGAAAAAGATTGAATATCTCAGGACTAGTCTTCCGGCCCCAGCAAGGATTCAGTCCTGGCATGCCCGTATGGTTCCAGGCACCAGTGCTTTGGGTAGCAGAAAATCCTACGATCACTCCGACCTTGAGGATACGAAGGGCTTCCGCCCAGGTGTATGCTAGTATGTTACCTAGCACATGTTTAAAAGCGTGACCGAAAAACTCGCATCAGACCAGAGCCCAATCCGTACGACAGAGGTTTAGGTTAATTGTTTAGTAGGGGATCGGTGTTGTTATGGTATAAAATTAGTTAAAGTAGAGAGAGAGAGAAAAAAAAACCTTCAAATTTCCTGTAAGTTGCATTTTTTCCCCCTTCCTTTTCTTTTTAGACTTGACCCCAGATCTTATCCATGGGAGTGGAGATCCTCCATCCCCCGGGGAGGGGGCGGGCTGAGATTGTTTCGTCTTAACGGCGTACCAACCCCTTCCTCCCTGGGTAGGTCCCCTCCTCTCCCGCCCCGGACCTGGGATTTTGCCTTTATTTGAGATTATTATTGCTTCCTATGAGTTTTTATTATTTAATGTTCTCTATGTGTATAAGATGTTGTTGTTGTTGTTGTTGTTGTTGTTAATGATAATTTTAGATTTTTCCCCTTTTACCGATTTCTGTGATATACCCCACTATATTGGCATACACCGATTTCATGTTGTTATTTCCTTCTTTAAGGAAATCCGGATAAGTAAGCGGGGATTTAGTTTTGTCTGTTTTTCTTGGAACATGTTTCTTTCGTTATTATACTTGGGGCAAATATTAAAAACATGTTCCAATGTTTCAGGTGTGGGACAGTTTGGGCAGTTAATTCCTGCTAAGTTTAAATCCGACACATATTTTCCAAAGCTATTTGCTAATAGCGTTTTATCGGTTTTTATCCTATTTATAATTTTGAAATCGTAGGGATTTGCCAGGATCGGATGTTAAATATTTCTGTTGATTTTTTTTTTTGCAGATCATATAGCCTGCGTCCTTTGTTTGATTTATCCCATTCCGACTGCCATTTTTGATTATTTTTTTTCCTAATAATACTATATATTTCTTGGACGCTATAGTCCAGTTCTTGTATTGTGGGCTCATTTAATCTGTTCTTGGCTTCTTTATCGGCCCTCTCATTCCCAGGGATGTTTATATGAGAGGGCACCCACATAAATTCCACAGTATGGTGATTTTGGTCTAATATTTTAAGTTTAAGCTTAACCTCTCGCAGTAGGTTTTCTCTGCTGGTGGAATTTCCAGATTCCATGGAGCGCAGCACACTGAGGGAGTCGCTAATGATAACTGTTTTTTTGTTTTTGTTTTCTAGGATCCATTCAATGGCTTGTTTGATGGCCCAGAACTCAGTTGTATAAATTGAACATAGATCAGGTAGTCTCGCCCCCAGTGTGATACCCTCCCCAGGGATAACCACTGCCGCAGCAGTGCGTTCTGGGTCGGGGGATTTAAAGCCATCTGTGTATATGGTGGTGTATCCCTCGTATCTTGTCTCTATTTCTTCAAGTATTTTTGCCCTCATTTCCATTGGTTGTTCATTTTTATTCCCATATTTTAATGCATTTAAGTTTATTATGGGGGGCTTATTCATCCAGGGGGCGCTTTCTGGGTATTTAATGATTTCCGCCTGGATATTTGGGATGTGTAGCTCCTTCTTTAATTCTTGGATTCTTTTTCCTCCTGGTAGGTTCTTTAGTAGTTGGTGTCGGAATAGTTTATCGCATTTATTTAAGGCTTTTTGGGTGAGATGCGCCTTGGTGTGAACAGAGATCCTGGCATTATATCTCAAGAGAAGTTCCTCCCGTCTCAGGTTGAGGGGGGGGGGGGTTCTCCTGTTAAGATATTTAACTCTTCCCCGGAAATGTTCCGGAGAGTTCCGGTGCATACAATTAGGGTTTTGCGCTGAATTATATCTAGTTTTTTTAGACTGTTGGGGCGAGCCGAGGTGTACGCTTGACACCCATAGTATAATTTTGACCTAATTAGGGTTTTGTAGAGGGTGAGGAGAGTTGCGGGGTCCGTCCCCCAATCGGAGCCTTTAAGGTTCCGGAGGAGGTTTAGGTCCTGTCCGCATCGTCTCACTAGTTCTTCTATGTGTTTGTCCCAGGTCAAGTGCTCGTTAAAGAGCATGCCTAGGAATTTGGCAGCTTTTTCAAATTTTATTATAACTCCATTTAAATATAATTTTGGGGGTTTCTGTCGAAATTTTGTTTTTGGGGAGAACATAACGCCTACCGTTTTACCGGGGGAGATTTTAAAACCCCACCTGTCCGCCCATTGACCGATCCTGTCCAGTCTCACCTGCAGTTTTCCGACCACAGCTTCGCTGTCAGGGTTCCCCCTTTCCAGATCCCGCTGTAGTCGGCGAACTGAGACAGGTACAGACAGGATGGGTCGATCGATTTTTCCAGGTCATTTATCATTATATTGAACAAGGTCGGACTCAGAACGCTTCCCTGGGGGGTGCCATTTTCGACATAGTGGCATTCCGAGTATTTGTTGTCGACCCTGATTTGAATGCTTCGACCTGTAAGAAATTCCGCTATCCACTTGTGTGTTCGGCCTGATATTCCGTAATGGTTCAGTTTTGCTATTAATCCTTTGGTCCACATTAGGTCTTAAGCCTTCTCGAGATCTAAGAAGATCGCGATTAGGTTACGGTCCCTTTTTCTTTTGACATTGAATGCGAGTCTTATGCTGGACTCCAGTCGCATTATCTGGTCCAATGTGGATCGATTGTTACGGAAGCCGCTTTGATTATGGGATAGCAGACCTTTGCTTTCCAGGTGGTATTTAACCCTATTGTTTATCATGGTCTCCATGATTTTACGGAGACTATTTGTTAGGAAGATAGGCCTGTATGAGTTTATGTCTGCCGGGCTCTTTCCGGGTTTCGGGATTGCGACCACTATTGAGTGTTTCCTTTTTTTGGGAATTTTTCCCGACCTCCATGAAGCATTCAGCATACATAAAACCATCAAGGCCATTTTTTCCGATAAATTTTTATATATGTCGTACCCTAACGTGTCTTTCCCGGGTGCTGTTGATTTATTTTTCCTATTTAAGGCCTTTTTCCATTCGCTTATGTTGAATTCCGTATTTAAGGGGTTTGATTGTTCGCTCTTATCTGTGAACACATGGGGTTTTTTTTTCTCTACCATTTTTCGGTGTTTTTTGAAGTTTTCGGAGTGGTTTGCGTTGCTGCTCATGCTAGCAAAGTGTTGGGCTAATTTTTTGGCTTTTTCCAAATCGGTGGTAAGCCCTGCAAGTTTTGAGGACGTTCGTACGCCTTTTCCCCTAAGTTTTTTAATCTTATCCCATACTTGTTTTGAATGTGTTTTATAGTTTAGCGATGAGCAGAATGACTTCCATGAATCTTGTTTTGCTTGTTTTGTGATGTTTTTAGTGTGTGTTTCTTTTTCTTTGTAAGCAAGAAAGTCAATGGAGTTTTTGGTATGTCTAAACCTATTTAAAGCTTTCTTTTTCTCCTTTATAGCTTGCTTACAGTCGTTGTTCCACCATGGTACGGACTGTTTGCCGGCCCCTCCTCCCGCCTTCGGTATACACCGCTCGGCCGCTGATGACAGTGCATCTATGATATTTTGATAAAACGTGTCAATGTCCTCACTGTGCAGCCAAGCGTATGTAATCTCTTCGTAGAGTGAACGGAACGATCCCCAGTCCGCCTTGTCATATCTCCATTTTTTTGGAGAACCAGTTTTGTTGTTTTTATGTATTTTAGTATTGATGGTGGTCCATATTGGGAAGTGATCACTCCCTAAGGTCCCTGATTGGTCTACCTCCCAGTCGGCTATTTCTGCGATCTTGGGAGAGCATATGGTAAGGTCAATGGCTGATATTTTCCCGTTCGTCGGGTTGATTCTGGTGCCATTTCCATCATTTAGGATAACCAAGTTGGACGTCGAGGTCCACTTTTCAATAATTGAGCCCCTCCGATCCAACTGGTTTCCTCCCCACTGTTCACTGTGGGCGTTGAAATCCCCGCATATTATAAATGTATCCCCTATATTGTTAGTGATTGCTTTTAGGGTTTCTATTTCAGTATGTTGGTCCCCCCCCCCCCTGGGTCGTATATGTTGACTATGGTTAGTGGTGTGTTACCTGTGTTTATTTTAATTATTTGGTGTTCGAGCGCGGTATTATCGATTGTGGTTGGTGGTGTGCTCTCAGCAGACTCGCTCGAGATTGCGTCGCTAACATAGATAGCTAGTCCTCCGCCTTTTTTCCCCCAGGCCTTTGTTTACAGTAATTTATTGAATAGCCAGGGATTTTTGGTAAGGTAGTTGTTTTATCGTTTAAGAGCGTCTCCTGCAAGCACACTACATCCGGTTTGTTGTTTTCTTTTAGTATTTTGATTACGAGTTCTCCGGCATTTAACCTAATGCCTCTGCAATTCCATTGCCAAATTATTATTGTTGATTTGTTATTCATAATAGTTTTTATTTATTTACTTTTATATATTTTATTCATAATTACTTGTTTTGACCTTTCTAAGTTTCCTAGTTGTCCCCATTAACCTCTGACTTGAATTCTTAATTTGTTGGTAATGGCGGATATCTTGTTGCAGAGATTGTCAACAGATATTTCTTTACTTTTGGTAAGGTTTAATGTTTCATTTATTATTTCTTGGATTAAAATGAGCACTTGGTCTATTGTGATGCGTGCTACATTTCCTACTTTGTTTTTTCTGCATTTTTTTCGGGTGTTGATTTGGGTTTAGCCTGGGGTTTTTCCCCCTGCTTTCCCGGTGTGTTTGGGGCTGGTGTTGCTTGTGCCCGTTTATAGTTATTATTGTTTGATGAGTTGTTTGACTGGGGTTTTTTTAAGGGTGGTGTAGGAGTGTTTTTTTGGCTTATTTAAAATCTGGTTTTGTTTTTTGATTTTGTCAGAGTTAGTTTTGTAGTTTTCAGATTTTTTACTATCTACTTTCTTGTTGTTTGAGTCTTGTTTTGGGGTGTGTTTAGTGTTGGTTTCTTCTGATTGTTGGGTTTTTGTTAGTACTGCCGTTTTTGCAACAATGTATGTTACTTCTTTGTCGGACATGTAGCAATCTAAGGAGTTGGCCCTGTGTGGTAGTCTGTAGTTTGGGCATTTAGTGGTTTTTGAGCTGCATTTTCCAAGGTGTTCTCCTCCACAATTGTTACATCTTTTTATTGCTCGGCATATTGTGGAGTAGTGGCCCCATCTTAGGCAGTTAGTGCAGAACCGTGTTTTGTTCTGGAATTTCTCCAGCCGGTATCTTCCTCTGTCATTTGTTTTGATGGGCCCGCTATTTGGCTGCTGTGTATTATTGTGTTTGGTTTATTTTGTTTTAGCTGTGTGGGTATTGACTTGGTTTTTATGGTATGGTTCAGGACATTCGCATACGATCCTTTGTTTAATCCCTCGTTAATCCCTTTATCTGATTTTGCCTTTGAATCCTTTGTGTGGGTTGTGGTTTCGGACCTCCCACTTTTCCCCTCCTCCTGATGTTTCTCAATGTTAGGTGCGGTGGTCGCCCTTTTTTCATTTGTTGTATTTTCCCCCTGACTTTCCACTTGTTTAGAGGGGCCTATTTCAATCCGGACTTTCGATGGCTGTTTGATGGGTGAGGTAAAAGGTAATCCGGGACTTTCAGGGCAGGTTTTATTAAGGTCCCCGTAACTGTCTCCCTCGAAATTGGGGGCCCTACACTGTACTGAACGATCAAGGGGGTTTGAGGAGTTTATCCCAATAAATTCAATGTGTGGGGAGCTTACTGATAGTGCTGGAATTCTGTTGGGGGCTGTCCCACTGTTTGTCGACTCAATAGCCGAGATATCCAATATATTTGTTTTGCTTTGTTGCCCAGTGAAGTCTAGTGATTTTTTCTGAACTCCCTTTCCTAATGCGATATCCCCCTTGTATAGTGCTGGGGGAGTCGACGTACCCCTTATCCCTGTGTTTGTGAGGGTTTTGTTAATTGACCTATTCATTTTATGTTGATTTTGCTTAGAAATTTTTGTTGTTGCTGTTGTTGTTGTTTTTATTTATTTATTTTTTTTTTTTTTAAAAGAAGAATTTAATACCACTTAGTTATGTTGGAAATTAGTGTTTCTATTGTATGGTATTAGTATTTTGTTATTTAAAGATTATTAGATACGAAGTCAAGCGAAAAAACAAAGATGGTGAGTGGAAAATTTACTAACTTCGCCAAATGGTATAAAAATAAAAATAGTTCCCGTAGGTTTATATCTAATGTTTCTGTCTTACCCTAAGAATTTTAATTTATTTCCTACTGGCTGGCTGGTTGGTTTGGCTGGACAGGCGGGCTGGAATGGCTGGATAGCTGGAACGGCGGGAACGACTGGCTGGCAATGGCGGGATACTGGTTTGCTTTGGTGGTTAAAAAAAAGAACAATTTGAAGTCTACCGCTGCCTGCAAGTAGATCTCTTGATTCGTCGCTACCTAGGGGTGGGCCAACAAGCCCGGCTTGAGGGTGCTCCACGGACCTAGGCGGTCAGCAGATTTTGTTGTGAGGAGAATTTTTTTTTTCCCTCACGATTGCTTGCGCTAGTCCAAACACACGAACACGTCTTGCTTTAAAGGGCCACAAAGATCGATGGAATGAATGATGGCGCAAATGCTTACTTACTTACTTAAATTATGCTCGCGTGCGACCAAACTGGTCATGTGCGAGTAGTTAATGTGCGCACAGCGCACTATTTAATTTGCCCCCAAACTGTTGCTGTAGCATCAGTTTGGGGTTCGTCAAGCGGTTTTGCCGATCTGCAAAAACGCTTGCGCTTTACTGCATGCACAGCATGCTAATTAATTAATAGGCGCGTGGGTGCCCAGCACACTGTCTGCTGTTTTTTGTCAGGCGATGGAAAAGGCGGCACCGGAGTCGGCGAGGGTGGAGCTTTTGCGTCACATGTCGGCTCCTGTGGTCCAGGGTGTGAAAGTTTTTATTTTGACCGGAATAAAAGTGTCGTCTTGCACGTGTCTATTTTAAAATTTTGAGTGAACGAACTCTGTACTTTGGCTGGTTGCTACTGTGTCTAAATTAGATTGAATCCATGGAGTGGTGCCCTATATTTTGGTCATATGCATGTCGTTGTGTGGTTGTTTTAGTAATTGGTGCCACTTTGTGCGGCTGGGCCAGATGACTTTGGAGTTTGCACCACCTTATATTGTCTACGGGTTTCGTGTCGGGTTTTTAAATTTCTTGTTGACGACTGCGTATGTTGTTCTTTATTTGGTCCTCTGGGTTAGGGTGTTAATTGTGTACCGCATTGTGCAGTGGGCCCCTGATGGTCTGGACTTATGACTACCTTATACTCTTAGGTTCGTTTGGGGCCAGTGTGAGGGTCCTATTTGGGTTTGGGTTTGTTTCAGTGGGTTTAAAGTATGTATTATATACCGCATTGTGCAGTGGGTCCCTGATGGTCTGGACTTATGACCACCTTATACTCTTAGGTTCGTTGTGGGTCAGTGTGAGGGTCCTATTTGGTTGTTTCATTGATGAGTTGTTCTCATACTCCTTGGACTGTTTTCCGTGTACCAATACCAGTGCGGATGTTAATGATAGAGACAGTAAAGGATGGGTATATAGACATGCATATTATAATAGAAGAGAAAGAAAGAGGTCTCTTTTTTTTTTTTTCTTCTTTTTTTTTTTTAATTAAATTTTTTTTTTTTTTTACAATAATAAATTGTTAATTCTTTCTCTCATTCCTTCTTTCATTTAGTGATCATGCATGGGGTTTTTTAACACTTGCAGTGAGCGGCTTTTCTAGGTTCGCATATGCGTACCTGCACACCTTAAGGGTGGCGGCATGCCTAGGTTTCCTCTCCCGCTTATGTTTTTTCGGGGGGTGACGGCTGGCATCTTTTTTCAGTACCAGTTTCCGCCTTGGCGGGACTGATTTTACCATCCGCTCCCCCCTTCATTTAGTGTTCATGCATGGGGATAGTAATTGTTATTGTGATTATGTTGTTGTCATGTTATTACGGTAGGGTTTGTTATTGTGTGGAGACCATAATTTTATGGGTGGGATGTTTTATTTTTGCTTCAATTTTCCCCTTTTCCATATAGCGGAGATGAATCCTATTATGTTCGCGTACACCGAATTGTTATTGGTCGTTTTGGTGGTAAAAAACGAGGGGTAATGGGCTATGGCGTTCATGTTTTTCTGTTTTTCCTGGAAGTTTTCCCTTTCTGGCATGTATTTGGGGCAGATATTGAAGATATGTTCTAATGTTTCAGGGACGGGACAGTGGGGGCAGTTTATGCCAGCTTCTCTTATCCTTGGTATAAACCTTCCGAAACTGCTGGCTAATAGAGTTTTTCCAGTTTTGAGTCGGGTTATGACTTTGGAGTCATATGGGTTTACCAATTTAGGTGCTGTTATATTTCTGCTGACTTGTTTCTGCAGAAGGTAGAGTTTTCTCCGTTTTGCTGTGTTATCCCATTCCCGTTGCCATTTACAATCTATTTTCTTCCTCATTATACTGTAAATTTCCAGGACGCTGTAATCTAATTGATGGATTTCAGATTCGTTTAGCTTCCTTTTGGCTTCTTGGTCGGCCCTTTCATTTCCTGGGATATCAATGTGGGAGGGCACCCACATAAATTCATCAGTATAATTTTGTTGGTCCAGAATTTTAAGTCTTTGGTAGACTTCCCGCAACATGTTTTCTCTGCTGGATGAGTTATGGCGCAAATGATTGATTGATTGATTGATGTTTGAATTAGAGTCGTTTTCGCCCTTCGGGCATGTACGACTATTTACTCCCACAGCGTGCGAAGCACGTTTAGGGGGATTAACTGTGAGATTGAACACACTATTATTATCGTCAGGTGTGTTGACAGTTTGCAACACACCTGACTTTACTGAGTACACCCCTCCAGCGCAGCATGGTTCCCCACAATTAAGGGGTTAAATTGAAAGCGCCTATTGGAGAGTGTGTACATTTAGCACACCCCACCATCAATGCATGGTTTCCCCACAAAGGGGGTTCATTGGTGGTTTGGTGGAAGATACCGGTGTTGAAGTGGTTGTTGTCATTGGTTCCTTGGGAGGGGCAGTTTGTCTAAACTGGCTTTGCTGAGTAGTAGGCGTCTGCCTATTACGCCTCCGCTGTCCTTGTGGTCCCCCTCCCTGTCCCGGTCTTCTATAAGGCCCTCTTCTCTCCCATGGGCTTCTCTCTATTGGGTTTCTTCTATCTTCCTCCCAAGTAAGAAGAAGAGTCGTTCTCTTCGCTTGAGCTCGGAGGCTCCATCCTGTTGCCACTGCAAGGCCTAAGCCCTTCAGGGCATTCAGTGCATATTCGTGAATTATTAGTTCCATCGCTAACGATTTTTTACTTCTTGATCCTACTGTGTTCGCTGTCGACTGAAAGATGGCGCAAATGGTGAATGCGTCGCTTTATATGCTGGAAGTACGGACGTGAAGGAAAACATCAACACCCCCCCCAAAAAAAAACAAAAAAAAAAACAAAAAAAAAAACACTTACACACAAAACACACCAAGTGCGCGGACTTAAAGGAAAGTATTTTTAACATAGGAAGGGCAAGGGAGTGTTTATAGACAAACTCTACACAAACAAACTCAATACAAACACACAAGGGAAAGGGATTTTTTGTTTTATAAAAAGACAGACACAAACACACTCCCAACATACAAACACAAATTTTTTAGGCAAATAAGATTTCTTTTCTTGGTAATTGTTGTGGCTCTGAAAAGTTCCGTTTGATTTTGGTTTTTGTGGACACCTCCCCGGTCTGGCCCCACAGGCAGCACATCTCCCACTCCATCGATCTCTACCCCAGGGATTGATGGAGATGTGAAAAGAGGACGGGGGTTGAGTGGCTTCGCCGTCCAAATTCTCTGTTGCAGGGACCTTGAATATTGTCTGCTGTGGTTGCTGACGCTGCTGCTGCTGCTGCTGCTGTGGTTGCTGTCGCTGCTGTTGTTACTACTGCTGCTGTGTTTGCTGTCGCTGCTGTTGTTACTACTGCTGCTGTGTTTGCTGTCGCTGCTGCTGTGTCCTCACCATTGGTTTGACAGCACAGTTGAGACGTATCTTTAACTTCTTTTCTTTCTCCCAATTTTTTCTGTCCTCTATCACTTCTTCCTTCAAAGATGCCACCATCAGTTGATCGGAAAATTTTAAGTTTATTATCTTTCTCAGGAATATTTTCCGGTCTAGATCTAGCTCCTCGAGGTCATCCAGGAGGCGATGAACATGCTCTAGGTGAACTAAGACTTGGCTAAGTTTTTCTGCCCTATTACTACTCATTCTTCTTCTTTGTTGATGAGTCAACGATGGAGGGTCCGACTGATTGATTGATATTTGAATTAAAGTCGTGTTCGCCCATTCGGGCATGTATGACTATGTACCCCTAGTGCGTGCTTCGCACGCGCTAGGGGGTTGGGCTGTGTGCTGAGCACACTAAAATTATGGACACGTTAATGCGTATAAGAAACGCTATTTTATACACCTCTCCATCGCTGCATGGTTTCCCCACAATTAAGGGGGTTCATTGAAGGCGCGGGTTTTTTTAAATTTTGAATTCTATGTCTGAATCTTTATAGGCAACTATCCCAAGTTTATTTGATTCATATATTCCAATTTGTATTTTGTATTATTTTTTAAATTTTTTTTTTGGGCTTGCCTCTCAGTCTTATCATGGGAGAAGGGTCTCTCCCGCTTAAGAGGGCGGGGATTGGCTCGCCTTTGCGGCTTACCACGGCACCCTAGCGTCCTAGCGATCCTGATATACCAATCCCTTCCCCCCTTGTGAGGGGTCCCCTCCTCTCCCGCCTTAGACTGTTCTGGTTTGCCTTAGTAAATGTTTTGTTGTTGTTGTTGTTGTTATCTTTCTTAACAGGGATTATATCTTCCCTCTCTTCCCAATGTCGGTGATGAATCCCAGTATGTTTCAGCACACCGAACTCATGGTATTATTTCCTGTTTTAAGGAAATCCGGGTAGCTATCTGGGGTATTTAGTTTCTTCTGATTTTCCTGGAATTTTTCCCTTTCTTGTGTATATTTGGGGCATTCGTTAAAAATGTGGCATAATGCTTCAGGGGTGGGACAGTGTGGCCAATTTATTCCTGCTTCTTTTATACCTGGCAAAAATCTTCCAAAGCTACTGACCCGACTCGTTCGTTTGAATTTAAGTCGTTTTCGCCCTTCGGGCATGTACGACTATATACCCCCACAGCGTGCGAAGCACGCTTAGGGGGATTTAATGTGTGATTGAACTATATTTTGTCAGGTGTGTTAACAGTTCGCAACACACCTGACACTGTACTGAGTACACCCCTCCAGCGCAGCATGGTTCCCCACAATTAAGGGGGTTAAATTGAATGCGCGCTATTGGAGAGTGTACATTTAACACACCCCACCATCAATGTATGGTTTCCCTACAAACGGGGGTTCATTGAAGGCATGATATTGTGAGGTGTGTTTATACCTGTACATAGGACTAGAACCACAATGTTTACTGGTATATAGGTGCGCGTCATAGCGCACGTTGTTGATTGAATTGCTTCAAGGACGCAGTCAGGAGTGGCAGGCGGCACAGACTAGGCAAGCGAAAGCGCGAAGCGTGACGGAAGCTGAAACGCCAGGAACGTACATACATGATCAAATTCTGCCCAGTTAAACTCAGTCGGGCTGTCCCTAATACCAATAAATTTTTAGCCACTTTTTCAATTATGACAAGAATTTTCCATTTAACGCGACTGTTTCCAGTTTTTAAGGAAAATTTTGTGTACAAAGTGTACATATTATTTTCCAAAACAATACCAATCTTTGAGTAAGAATTACTCATGTCTGTTTTCGTATCACGCACACTACAATTGTGAGTTGTAATTTTTTAGACGGTGGTTCGAAATGGATCAAATTTGTGTTTAAAAGCGTATAATCAAAAGGGGTTTTCGAAAAAAAGCCAAATTCAAAACCCCATTGATTCAGGCAATGTGATAGCCCTTAGAAGGACTGTTTAGCCCTTAAAAGGACTATTCTTAACAGCAGGTGGTCCCCGGTAGAGAAGCTCTTTCTATCTGCTGTGCCAGCTCTCTCTTTAACGCAGCGCCCCCTTGGTAGCTCGCCATGTTGAACATGCTGCTCCATGTGGTCGGCTGTTGGCGGGGGGGGGGGGGGGGTAGGTCGACATTTAATCAATTGGCCAGCACAGCAGCTTGGCCCCATACTTCCATACTTCTTTTACTTGTAGTTGGGTGTTCCATAGCTGCTGCCTGGCTGACCAAGACTGCCTCCTCCCCTCATCGTCCACTACGTCTCCCTCTACCGGTTAGCACGTATGCCACACGTCTGCTCTGCTAAACCTGCTGCAGCCTGAATCGTGGTAATGAATGGAATGGAATGACCCGACTGGCAAACGCACTGCTTATATGCTGGAAGCGCGGACGCGATGGAAAACATGTCTCAGATCGATAGAGAGAAATGTGAAAGAGTAGTTACCTCAGATCGATAGAGAGAAGTCAAAGAGCATATACATTTAATTTTATTCATAAAACAACACAACACCATTTTTTTCAAAAATCAACATTTTTTTAATCAACAAGAAGAAGCTTCTCTGACACAAAATAGAAACAAACATTTTTAAACGTGAATGCATTTATAGGGTTGACAACGTTGTGAAGTCAAACTCGACTTCCACTGTGCAAAGTCATTCTGCCCTCGATGCACACTACGTTTCTGAGCTAAAGACAACAGATAACCACGATGTTCACAAAACCATCTTTCTACTTTAACATCGTTTCTAGCGTATTCTCTATCAAAATAAGTCACTAAATGTTCTAAGGGATATCCAAAACTGCGTTGACGAAGAAAATGTACACAATATTGTCCACACACCATGGAATCTGATCCTTGTAATCTCGCATTACTGAATCGAGTGGAGGTAGCATTTCTTCTCATAAAGTCAATGATGTCGTCTTCCAAAGGAGGTAATCCATAAGAATCAAAATACTCCACACTGTGATCGTTGGGAAAGTTCACTGCCACCTAATGGGTTCCTGGTCGATCACTGTCGTCGGTATTGATGACATAAGCTTGAACGTCTTTAGGTTTGCGATGTGGAAGTTCATCTTTAGCACACACCACAGGATTCCAAGAAGCGGTGTACGAACTGCGAGTCAACAGGTAATGAAGTTCCCAGGTATCCATGTTTTCACAGGTAATGATAAGTCATCAATTCACACTTGACTTTATGCTTGAATATGTCTGTCAAGTAAGTCGATGAACGGGTAGTCTCTGTACTCTGTTGCAAGAGAGCTTCGATGCGTTGGGTCTCCAGAGAAGTCAATGGAGGTGAGGAACGATCCTGCAAGTCTTTATACCACTTTCTCAACACCTTTTCTTCTAAGATCTGAGACCATGCCTCATCTAGATACTCTTCCAATTTTTCTTCTGCACTCATCATCATACATTTGTCGTGTTGTTTCTGACTCGGATGCTCGATTTGACATCCATGACTATGTTCTCTGGTCAGACCTGTAATTCTTTCAGCCAAATCCGTAGCAAAACAGGAGACTAAATGTTGTTCTTGTTCTGGCCATCTTGACATCATGACAGTCTCTTTTTCTTCTTTTGGTTCTGGATCAAAAACATCGTCATCGCAAAATCCCTCATCTTGTATCTCCATAGGTTCTTCGTGTTGCATCTTTAATAGTCTAGAATCACTTCGCTCAAACTGTTGATTTCCAGAGTATTGTCAAATTTTGCATACAAGATGACGTTCACGGTGTTGGCTAGAGCTGTGGCAAACTGAAGTTCCACACGAAGTTGGCCTGATTTTATAGGGTGGAAATGTCCTTCGTCGCTGCCTTGGTCGCGAGTGAAATCAAATCCCCACAAAGCATATCCTCCTGCATAATCCTCGTACGAAATACCGTGGCTGCTGTTGGTGCTTAACTGTCATGTGGCTTCAAACAGAATCAAGTAAGATCTCAAGTAATTTTTCTGGGCAAAGTTAGGTTCAAAAGGTCTGGTACCCAACTTCTGGGCATCTCGATTGTCTTCTATCTTGGAGACATTGAAGTGCTGAAAGTCGAAATGATTTTGATCGATGGCTCCGTTGAGGGCTGCATTACTGACGATACCAATCAGCAAACGTTTTGGCAGCTGTCCTTGGAAGACGTGATCTTCGACTTCGGTCCAGAGGCAATAGTAAACGTTTTCACTTCCATTCGTCGCACAGGATACTTGGCGGTGGTTCTGTTCAAAGTTTGACTGATGTCGATGGCTACTTTAGGTAACACTTCTACACGGCGCACGTAAAGTCTGGCTTCTTCGATGATAGTTTTGTACTCGTTCGCATTAGCCATCAAATGGAAGACGGTACAGCTGCGATTCAGTCTCAGGCGTACATCCACTCCGTTTAACAAATGTTTGTCTTGCAACCACATGTCCAAATGCAAACGATCCATCAGTTCTAAAGTGCGCCCTTGTCTGAGTTTCTTTCGACGGTTGTTAAATCCCACATTGTGAGGATTGTCATCTTATGTCAACGCTGTGTCGTTGAAAGTACCCAAGGTGTCAGGTTTCCATACCACGGAAGCATCCAGATGGGTGTTCTTGGCTTCTTTTCCGTACTTCAAGAGATTTTCCAAGTAAGCACGGTAAGTTTTAGTATCCATGCTGCAGCTGACCAGTTTGTTATTCAAGTACAAATCCACTTCGCTGAACAAGGAATGCATGAAATTATTGACGGGAGCTACTCTGTCGTCGGTCCCAGGATCGTTGTTGTCCGTTTTGAGCACTTTAAGTTTCAGATACAAGTGCTGCTGTTGAGATCGATGTAATCTTCGGTTTGTCCTTTGATTTTAAAAGACGATACAGGATGAAATTCGACCAATTTGGATTCTTGCATTGTCATCATGGTAGGGGGCATGGCAAACAGATCCAGTTCTGACTTGGTACATTCGCAAGAATCTCGGTGCATCATTTTCAATGGTTAGTAATCAAACACGTTTAATTCTCTGACAGTTCTTCTTTTCTTATTCTTTTTCTGAACACCGTGTTTATGAGCTCTGAAGGGGTGTCGACAGAGTAGAGAAAAAACTTGCAAAATCGATCGTTGTTGTGGATGTCTTTCATGGGAGCTAGTTTTGTGTATCCACCCAAAATATCAAACAACCCAAGACAAAAAGTGATGGACAATATTCTGGGGTCCGAAAAATGCATTTTAAGATGATGTGAAACTTTATGGTACTCGATCATGACAGTTTTCTTGGCTTTGTCCAAGGCTTTGCCAAATTGGTCGTTGAACATAGCTGCAATGGTGTCCACCAAATGTTGAGCATGTTGAGCAATAATACCCTGTAGGAATTCTCATAGTATAGCTAGTCAATGAAGGAGGATTGGTGTGTAATGCTTTTTTGGATACGTAAATGCTAGGATAATATTTGTCCAAGTGTTCTTGCACTTGCTCGTTCAGGATATCCACGATGAAAGTGTTACGACCTTACTTGATATTGAGGGCTTGCGTAGGATGAATGATTTCTACCAAAGCCACTTCCAATGAGCTTCGTGATCCAATTGTATGGACTGAGGTAATTTGGCCGTGAAACAATATAAGATATTTTTGGGAAACACATCCATAGAACTGTCACTCGGTAAGGTTAAATAAAATCGGTTATTCATAGTAGTTTGAGGGTTTTGGTGTCTGAGGAGTCACTCGTGGTCAAAGGAGAATGATGTTCAAAATGTTCCAAAAGAGGGCTGCTGTTGTTGTTGTGACTGGAAGAAGGATGACTGACGTTGGCCGTACCGTAGTGGTTGTTGCTGTTGTTACTGTCCGTCGTATATTTCAAGGAAGGACTAGGCAGAAGATAACTGATGCAACTGTTAAGTAAAATGCTCCACAATTGTTTGTCACCTTCTTGCAAACTCAAATTGGCAATAGCTGCTCCGATGACACAATACACCACAAAGATTTGGCAGAAAAAGACGATTTGATTTTTTAGGTACACGTTCTCCGCACCACACTAACAAAGGTTGTTTTTGTAATTCCTTAAGAGAGGAACTCTGCGAAGAAGAGGTAGCTGCTTTGTTAAACGGCATGTTGGTTACTTCTTCTTTTTATAGTCGATGACTTGGGAAGCGGCAATCCAAGAATCAAAACTAGGAGGATATCCTTTCCAACGCACTTTCACTTCTTCCACTCGACGTTTACCCACTTTACGTGTTCTTCGTTCAAGAATGCTTTCGATATCGTACACGTCATCTTCTTTTTTGGTCACTCGTTGTAACGCTCGCAATTAAAAAATTTCTTTTAACACTTCTCCGTGCATGTCTTCCAATTTATAGACAGGAGGATCACGTCCACGTACTTGTCCAGTGACACGAAACAATTCGGTAGTCCAGTTAGGTAAATAACCCTTGTCAAAAGTGCGTTTGGTTTTTCCGATGCGAACCCAATCTCCCGCTTGAGCAACAAGGTTTTCTTGTGTCCAATCTAAGGTGTACCAAACAATTTGTTAAACACCTTCACTTCGTTTTCAGGGGTGATTTCTTTTGGGCGCATCCAATGGTACGATGGTACGATTGATTGTAAGCTTTGACCAAACGTGGTAGCACGTCGATGTACTTGAGAGTCTGTTGATATGTAAAATATTTCCACATGCGTTCTTTCAAAGTTCTTTGAAAACGTTCAATGACACTGACTTTGGTTTCAGGATTTTCAGTGGTACAAAAATGAGTGTGGCGTTGTTTCAATTCTTTTTTGAAAAGCTTGGTTAAAAAATTCGGTGCCTTTGTCTGTTTGTCATCATAAAGGGTGACGACCACTTTGTTTCAACACCAGTTTGAAAGCGCGAAGTAACTCGGCACTGCTTTTAGAAGTCAAAGGAACGACCAAAGCAGATTTGGAAAACACGTCAATGACACAAAACAAATATTTGTAACCACGATTGTAGGCTGCCAAATGAGAGACATTGGCTAAATCTGCTTGCCATTGATGATCGATGCCAGCCACTTTGGTTTGACTTCTAGAAAATTTCGTCGAATGGTTTGTGTAACGTGTACGTCGAATTTCCTTGTAACCATCGTCGTACTTCTGGCAAACGTACATTTTTCAATTTGCTTTTAGCTACCCGATACAATTTTTGAACTCCTCTGTAACCAGCAGCGTGGGCAGGATTGTAGTAAATGCTGGCTAAAAGTGTCTCCATGATTTTACTCCTCAGTAAGTCACCCACTGTTCGATACTACCACTTTTGGTGTCGTGGGGTAGGGGAGGTTTGGACGAAGCTTGACGCATCCGACGAGCCACAGGAGTTGGTTGTGAAGTGGTGACTTTTTTCTTGGTCTCTTTTTTCACTTCTGTCTTCCCTTCTTTCTTTATTCCTTCTGTGGAAGAAGGAGTGGACATCATCTTTTTAACCAAAGCTTTCATTTCTTCTTGAGGCCTGGGAGAGGGTGTAAACAAGAAAGCTGCAATCTTACTAGGGATGGGAGCAGACGGAGTTTGAAACACATCTCGTGGGTCGTCTTCTTCTGTCATCCCCGTTTCGGTTTCTGTTTTGGTGTTTTAGGTTCGGTTTTCATCATGGCCTTGAAATCTCTCGGAGTGGGTTTAGCTGTTTCGTCTAAAGCTTTCTGGTGAAAGAGTTGAATACGTAAGAGTTGACCGTACCGTTGCGATTTTTCTGCTTCTGACAATTCACTTCGATCCATGAGCGATTGTAATTCTTGTTGTAGCTGAGACATTTCGTTGAGGTTAGGATTAGGAGGTAAATGAGGTATCCTGTGCTCGTACCAACGACGGAGTTCCATCCATCGTTTTTAAGGAACCAAAGTCAGTTTTCGTCCTTCCATAAGATCCAAAGGTACAAGTGTGTTGTCTTTGCAGAGAAGGGTGTCCTTTTTATCTTCTTTTTCTTCCCGTCTTTATCTCATGACTCCTCCTAAAAGAGGTCCAGCAATCGTTCCTAACAAAGGAGCCGCTATTTTTAACAACGGTCCTATCAGCATGGGTAGAAATCCTCGCATTGCACCAGCATTTTTTTCTTTTAACTTAGAGGTATTTTCTTTTTGACCATTTGGCGAAGAACGTTCCGATGTTTTCCTAATTTCTGTTTTTGTATCTTGGACAAAGGTACCGTTCCTTTCAACACATTCAAACAACATTCACACACGGTATCGATGATTTCTTTTGGGGCTGTTTGAATGAGTTGTTTTCGAATGGAAGGATTGGATTTAATCAGGACGGACAACACATCCCAATGTTTGGCAAGACGAGGTGGAAGTCCTTTTTGGTTTTGCTTTTCTTGGGACGACTAGGGCTTGTGTTTTGGTGTGATTTTTGGGGTCATCTTGCGTGTCAGGAGCAAAAAATAGAACTGAGGTCATTCTGATGTCACACTTCTTTTTTATACTGGAACTCGTCTCCACTGATGGTCAGAACGGCGAACCAACTTCATGACAGGCATCACTCGACGTTGAGGTGTTTTCAATGGAGTAAATCGTGTCAGTTCTTGTTTGGATAAATCCAGTAAACTTTGTAACACGCCGGTTCTCTCTTGAACTTTGGTTTTAGGGTAGGTCACTTTTTTTTAGCGGCAGCTGCAGTGGCCAGAGCAGACGAAGTAGAAGCCCCCGGAGAAGAAGAAGTGACTTTCGAAATGGGTTTCCATTTTTGCATCAAATTAGGAAACACGGGTCCTAAATCAGGTTTGGCAGGCATCATCCCGAAGAAGAAGGAGAAGGAGACACAGTCACCGCACTGCGTGGCTTTCGGGAGTACGTGCGCGTCCTAGCAGCAGTACATCTCTTTCGGGCAGGAGGAGATGTTGTTGGTTTTTTCTTAGAGGGGCTTTTCTTCTTCTTCTTAGGGCTTTTCTTTTTCTTGTGTGTGGTGTGTTGTTGTTGTGGCCGTCTTCGAGGGGATTTGGTTTTTTTCTTCTTCGGCATTAGGATCCCATTTCAAAAGAGAACGAATAATGACACCTCCTAAGGAACTACTCCCACCAGGTGTCAAAATGATTTGTTTTTTAGTGTGTGGATCTATTATGGGATCTGCCAGTTGTGACAACTCACTTTTATGTTTTTCAAAAAAACGTTGGGTTTGATGGGGGATGTGAATGATGCCTTGAATTAATTGACGTGCTGTCAAAGTAAAGCATCGTAAAACTTTTGTGAGACTAGCTTCTAACAAAAGGGCACGGACTTGTGCATTTCTTTCGCGACTGATGCCATACAGGGCACGAATTAATTTGGCAGAAGGATGAGATTGAAAGGAAGTCATCTTGAAGACTGTGGGAAAGAAATGATGTGGTGGATGTTTTTATAGTTTTTTTCTTTCAGAGAGTTGCCGAAGGGGACTTGTAAATGACAGGACCTCCTTCTTGACACCAATGGTAAAACAAACTGGTACTAAATCTCAAATAATCAGGAATGGTGGGTTTTAATTGAATAAGTAAATACGCATGAGGTGTTTGAGTGTCATCGTCTTATGCATAATTCAGCCAAGGAGTACCCAACTGTTTGGCTAACACTTGCACTTGAGATTTGTCTCGGGGGCTTTTAAACAACACCACAGAATGGGCATTGAGGCTGATGGTACGATGGGCTTTACTTCGTTGAAATACATTTTTAGTAATGTAAATGATACTGGCATTCCGATGATGTCCTTTTTGTGTAAACCAAAGATTAATTTCTTCTTCGTTTTTTCCTAACATATCATCGAAGATGATGTTATGTATGATGTTTATATAATATTCTAAATATTTTAGGAAATTATAAATGTTTCTTGACTTTAATATTTGCTTAAACCTTAAAGTTGTTTATCAGGAAAACACGTTTGACTAGTGTCCTTGATTTAGGTTGTTTATTTAAGATTTGAGTTCAAGGATAGTTTTGATAAACACGATGTTTATTCAATTTGAGGTCAAGGTTGATTTTGTTTACAGATAAAACTGGAATTCCCTTAAGAGTTATGTGTCAAAAAGCACACAGGCCATTTATTATTCTAGAATGTTCTGTCATGTGACCTATCTTTATATATACCATGTTTAGTGGACAGTTTTTCAGTTTCGAAATTACCATCAGTTGTGGAAAGTCATTCGAAATTCTGAGAGAGGAAATATTTAAAATATTCATTGGATTATAAAAGTGCTCATAGACTTTTGGATTTTGGAGTTTGAATTGATGATTTTGGAATTTATGTGAACTTAGTCAAATATATTTTGGAGTACTTCATTTTGGCATATCAACACATTAAAGACTACTGACACATCAGGACATTAAAGACAATTGGCACATCAACACATTCAAGGATACAGCCATTCATTCGGAACATTCTATATTTAGGACTTGTGATTAGTACACTAATTATTATTGGATTATTTGGATTTTAATACACGTTACTGTAAGTGTGGTTTTTGATTTTCATTTTAATTATCTAGAAATAAATTGCTTGTTGATTTTTACTTGATTTGTTGGTTTCACTTTCTTCCTGTTACATTTTTCTTAGACCATAGAGTCGTAACAATGGGCAGATGTGTTTGACTCAAGTCAGACACGATCCCATCGTCTTCGCGAGGAATGCCTTCGACAAACGATATGGCTACTCCTTGACTTTCTTGAAATAAAGTGCAAGACGATTGCCACTCTTTGTAACACCACACGATACACTGAGGAGGATGATCAAACAAATGAGATTTGTGTTCGATCAAACGTTTGACACATTCGGTTTTGCCTAAACCACTCGGTCCAGCAATCAACATGTTAAAAGGATGGCGCAGATACAAAGCTTCCCAACTGTGACGATCTAACTTTTCGTCAATCACTTTGAGAACAGAAGAGGAGGCAGCCATGACTGAGGTATGGAGAAATTTGAGAGAAACATGAAAAACACAAGACATTTTATACGTTTCATTCACGTTTAATGTTTTAATTTTTAAATTTTTATTTACATGTCATGAAGCACGAAAACACATAAAGCAAAAATGAGTCTGTACATCAATGCGGCACACACTAAAAGAACCAAAGCTGTATATAAGCAAGTCAATGTACAAGAATAGTCTCGATGGATGTGTGTCCCACGAAATTGACCTACACGCACTGGTGGTCTTCTCTCTGTTGTGGAATGGAATGTCTCTGCTTTTTTGTTTCTCAGGTGTTTCCATTTGTACGAAGGTATTGTCTTCCATTGTGTCAGGTTCTTCTTCTACCACTGTTACTAATGTCAATTTTTACTTTGGTTCCAAGTTCACTTTTTGTCTTGAAGGATTTGTGACACGCAAGGTCTTTGGCATAGTGTGCCACTTCTTGTAGCCAAGCATCGAAACCAAAACTTTCCCAGTCACGTACATCTTTGGTGTAACCAACGAGCGATACACACTGCTTGAAACGAATGAAGTTTAGATAAAGTTTAACAAATGTCTTCTTCACACGGAGGTACACAACTTATGCTCCTCAGGATTCTCAACACTTTGAGCACAATTTGTCTTTCGTGCATCGATAAAGTGTGAATGGTCATGTCTTTGTCGCCTGTACAGTTCATAAATAATCCACAACGAATACTATTCATCAAATATAATCCACAACGAATGTCCTGCGAAACGAAATCCAAGAAAAGTAGTCACTAATACAAACACCACATATCGTCCAAAATTCAGTGGAAACAGTTCGAGTATCAGTTGTCTGTAATCCTCTAAGCTCTAAACACTATCACTGACTTCCTTCCTCAGAATTCGTTCAAAGAGTGAAGACAACGGTCGTGGCATGGTCAGCTTTTATATCCAGGCTCACAAGGTTTGTATCTTTTGTGATAGTCTACCCAAAGGCTTCTGTGGTAGTCTCTCCCAAGAATCAGTCTCCTTATACTGTGGAAGTAGCAATAGTTTAAAAATCGAGAAATGACTTTGAGTTTGCGTTTCACTTGTATCTTGACAAACTCTCTGTAAATGCGTTCTCGCAGCTCCAAAGGCAGCTTCTGAATGTGCTCTTCTAAACTAGTCATTCACAGGCACGTCTTTCTTTGGTGACGAAATAGTCACACAATTGCCAAATGGAATCGGATGGTAAAGAATATCCAAGCCATTCAGTGATTACCTTACTACACCTCAGACGGCATGGAGTCGTTTTGTCTTGAGGTGACACTTCTTTTAAACGTTTTTTGTATTCCTCTAAGTTTGTCACTTTTTCCTGAACTTCGTTCCATCGAATTCTGTGTAACAGTGTCACATTGTAGGTTGTGGCACCCAAACTCTTAAAGGTATCATCCAGTCCTTCATGAATGACTGACCATTTGAATACTTTTAAACTAACCAGTACTTTTATAGCATTCAGATACCAATGGTTAAAACGCCTATGTCGTAAAGGATGCAATTGTTCTTTGCGTTTCACTTGAATCTGGACCAGCTCTTGGTAAATGCGTTCTCGCAGCTCCGGAGGTAAACAGTGAATGCGCTCTTCTAAAGTATCCGACATGTTACTTCTTTGGACCGACCAAAGGCAGGTACTGACAGCGCGAAGACCATCTGGCATGTTCCAAGTAAGCTGAGTCTTTATACTCCTATTCGTGAAGCGTCACACCGCAGCTGAAACACTGAACTTTATCTCCTTCTCCCAAGTAGACAAATCCAGCTCTGGCTAATGCTTTGGGAGTAGGTCCTTCCAGATATTTAGGCCATTTATCTTTGAAAGTCTGGAATTGACTTTCAAAGTCACAAATAGCCAGGCAAAGCCACAGGCAATGTGAATTCTTTGCCAGTGCATGTATGGCATCCGCACGTAGGTACACGTTTAGCATCACCAATAAAGAAGAAAGGGCGTCGTGCTGCATCGCTTTCGCTAGTGGCACGGTAAGTCACACTCACACCATCGCTTTCGATGGTCCCAGAGGAGCGGTAAGGTAGTGTTGCATCGCTGATGTCAAAGCGTACGGCATCCGTCTCATCGCAAGGCACTGCATCGCACTCGATGTCGTGATCGAAGTTGGAGTTTTCACAGTAGGTCCCTCACTCGTTGGCTGTGTCGAGATCGTCAGTATAGGTGCCTGTGTACTGGCCTCCACATTGAACTTGAAGCTCACAGTGAGTTCCTCACTTGGTGGCTGTGAGGAATTAGTATTTATCGTCTTCTTGCTCGGTCAACGTTTGGAGTCACAATGAATTGTTGGTCTTGGAAGTTGTCCCTTTATATACTGAAGATCGGCGTATCCATTCGGTAAAGTGGTGTGGTCTGGAAGTCGCACTCGGTTCTGGTACACAATTTGGAAGAAATTCAAGAAAAGAGACAGACAGTGAAATATGGACTTGAGTGATGTGCTATGTTCATTGTGATTTCGAAAAAGAGAATATACTAAAAAGGAAAATAAGTAAGTGTCTATTGTTTTTTTATTTATAGTATAGACGCACACACGCACTCATACACAATCCAATGGTGGGATTTAAGTTTTACTTGATTTGGCAATTTGATTTCTTTTCTAAGAAATGTGGGTAGCCCTGAAAAGGACCGTTGGGGGTGTTTTTTTTTTTTAAACAAGCTTATGGACTGGACATGATGAACTTTAACTGTCTCTATCCCTTTACACGGCCAAGTCCTACTCCTCCTCCTGCTGCTGCTTTGGTCGTGGTGGTAGTACTAGTAGTCAATGGTGGTGGTAGCAAATCAGTAGTAGTAGTGAGCGTGGATGATGTCATGGGCTTAGAATGTTTAGCCCGTGATGGTCTCTCTCTTGGGTTGAGTTAAAGAAATCTGATACATGTTTCTCAGATTCTTTAACTCTGCTAAAATATCTTGTAGCAGACTCACCGTTAGATTGTCACCACTCCCTTCCTTCTGTACTTCACACTTCTCCTCTTCTAGCTTTCTTCTTTCCTCTTCTTGCTTTCTTCTTTCCTCTTGAAGAAATGCTTCTTCTGCTTCTCCCTGACGCTGCAAAAAATTTCCAATTCTTCTTTCTGTCTCTTTCTAAAAGCATCCACCACGGTTAAGGAAGGTGGTACTACGGTGGTTGTTTCAGGGAAAAATTCTTGTGACGCCTATATACTGAAGGTGGCGTCACACCCCCGCTCTCTTCTGATTGGAAGAGAGACCCTACCTGTTGTAACGCACTTTTGGATTGGTGGACCATTTCGATCCGTTTCGATCCGCTCTTTGGCTATATATACCAGTGATTTTGTGACATAGTTTCACCTGTTCTCAAGACAAGAAAATGTATTTATTATACACCTACCAATTTTCTACCCAAGAAAGAGACAGAATTTTACCGTCATTTCCTACAAGCAGGAAAACTATACTATCGTTTTCAAACCCGCATCACAATACTCTCAAACGAGGCTGAGACTACTTTATCCTCGAGGTTTCCTGGTAACAATAGCAGCGCCCCTAGCGATGGAATGCCAACACTAGCAGTAAACAAAGCTCTCACAGCGACGTTAGTTAAGAGACCTTGCGTTATATGTAAAATATCTGAAAGGTCTAAACCATGTTTTTGGCACAATAACAATACTTTATTTTCAAGTAGTAAAATACGTCCAAAATGTTCGTCTGAAACAAGATCATATTCGGAAATCGCATACCAAAACATTACAGTTGTACAGTACAGCCCATTTACGGAAATTCATAAATGGTAACGTTAGTGAGTTTCACGCATAATGGATGAATTTGAAATTATAAATGAGTAATATTCTCTGCAACAAATCTGTACCATCAAGTTCCAACAATTTCTGCAATCCTGTTGTAAATAACTGTCAAAATAATGTTGGCATTCCCGTGTCGAGTTCCCATCAGAGCCTGTCACAATGTTCCGCAGTTCAACCTGGCCTCTGAAATAAACATCCAGTCATTCAGCTGGTGAAAACTTCCGTGATGCAAAATTTCAGAACCGCACAATAACTGTAAATTTCATATATGAGTAGTCTGCCCTCAAGCGTCGAAGAATTCGTGTTATTGACAGTGATGGTAGTCAAACTGAGCGAGCGTTGTTTCACAAACGTCATTCATAAAACTAATATTCATGCGCATGTCAGCCTTTCAGTCTCGTTGTCAGCATAAAAATCCGGATCAAGACTCGACGCTTCGCGTTTCGTAATGATCCGGATTTTCTAATGCTGACAACTCGACGTGATCAAGCAGTCAAGATCGCGTTACTGTGATAATACTATGTATACATCCGTGCAATCTTCAAGTATCGTATCGGGCATGCTCTTCAACCCGAACTACCCCGTGTATCAAAGCATCATGGGCTATCACAAAGATGACAGCTACAGCTCTTTGGAAGAGACGAATTTATGTGGAGAGACAAGGGTGTTTATAGCGGGTGCTCCTCTACGGACCTGAAGTGCGTAGAAGTTTAAGGACAAGAAGACCCGTGAAGATGTGTCATATGTGTTAACTTGGTTAACAAAAACTCCAACGGCCCTTTTCAGAGCTACTCAGATCAGTTATAAAAGAAACAATCAAAAACATTGCCAATGGTGTTTCTATGTTTCTATGTTTGTGTGTTTGTTGCGTGTATGTGTCTATTCTGTCCGCATAAAATACTTCTGCCCCATAAACACTTTTACCCCATAAACACTTATGCCCTATAAACACTTCTGCCCTATAAACACTTTTTCCCCCAAGCGCCCCCCCCCCCCATGTTAACCTACGGGCCAATGTCAATTCCCGCACTGCCCCCAGTACCCCCCCCCCCCATTACTACTTACAGGCGTTAAACCCACAAACCAACCTTGACTGAACAATACTTACACTTCCTACCCAGTACGCCGTTTAACTGAACATCAACCAGTCATCTACTGACCAACACGCAAACGTACTAACCAATACGCCGTTTTGACTGACCAGCAACCACTCATCTACTAAACAATACGCCGTTTTCACTGACCAGTGCATACATTTATTAATGAAAGAATATGGTATGAGTGTTTCCACAATATACACACAAACATCTAAGGAGAGAAAAAAGTAGAAGTGCTCACATGCTATACATACAAGAGGGTAGGAGTGCTTGCATCACACACAAAGACAAAAGACTGGAGAGGGGGTTAAGTTTTAAATATTGTGGAAGACAAGGACATACACACAAAAACATGGAATGTTTGGCAATAACTGAGTAATATGTATCTGTTTTTGAATGACTGGGTGGCCATAAAAAGAGCCGTTGGAGTTGTTAATCAAAAATGGATAACAGATGCCACACCTCGACATTTTTAAGAAAAAAGAAACAGTATGCAAGAGATTTATTTTTAATTGGTGTTTCGTGTTCAATTTGAAGTGAATAAGTCTAATCTGGGAGATCCAAAAGTACAAAAATTATTTACTGAATGGAATCATGTGAAAACCTAACTCATGGGGCAAATAAAGCGTTGCTAAGAAAGCTCATCATCGTAGTAGTCAATATTTGTGATTAATATCACATTATGTCGGTATTTATATATATTATAAATACATAATTGTATGTATCACTGTTTGTCTCTGTATTGTGATTTAGATCAGTGATGAATTCCCACTGATTAATCATTATCGACTTAAGAAATTAACGAGGAAAAAATATTTTTAAACATTGTACACAATTTCATTGAAATTCGCTCTGCTCTCTCTCTCTCTCTCTCTCTCTCTCTCTCTCTCTCTCTCTCTCTCTCTCTCTCTCATATGCATAAAGGACACACGTACGTGGAATTCTATGGAGAGAGAGAGGGAAAGAATCTGAGCTGAATGAAACCCTTGAACTTGAACTTACACCAAGCAACCTACAAGAACTTGGGTCGTCGTAATTGTATGCTTACAGTTTTCACGGGATTTATCTACAGTGTCCACAATACAAAATGATACAAATTTACAATAGCCTGTCGAGACTGTATGGTAAATTTATACTGTAATTAATTTAATGCTTTTTTTTTTTTTTTTTTTTTTTTTTTGCAACACTATATTAGGGTTCTAAAAACATTATTTTTAAATATTAAAATCTGTGTGTCTGTGTGTGTGTGTGTGTGTGTGTGTGTGTGTGTGTGTGTGTGTGTGTGTGTAATCATTACTTTCTGTCACCCGAGGGAGGTTACATTAAAGTTTCACAAGTCAATTGTTGTTTTACTAATGGTGGGAACTTTAAAGCTAAGGTCAAAGTTATTGACATTTTTAATAGAGTTCTTAGATCTGACCCTTAAATCTGTCCTTTAAGGTATTTCTGCATTGATCTTAACAAACAAACAAACAAACAAACAAAAATTGAAACATTCCGAAGGAAGATTTTTTTCTACTAGTTTCAATTTCGATAAGGAGCAGCATGGTCAGAACTCCGTTGTTTTCAGCCTTTCATTTTCGATAACAGTTTATTTGTTCTTGTAATCAGGGCGATTTCCGTTTCAGTTTTTGTACATTCTGCGCAGATTTCAGACCATGCTGCACTTTAAAGAGCGTAGAGCTAGTAGAAAAAATGATTGTTCACTAAAGTAGTGAATATTTATTTTATTTCCTTGTTTAAACTCGATGCGAAAAGAACCATAAACCAGTATCAAGTCCCATATCACCGGGAAATCTGACAATTCTGTTGAAAATGGTTATATATGATTTGACCTTAGACTTGAAGTCCCTGCTATTGCTAAGTGTAAAGTAAGGGAAATGTAACGTAAACTCAGATAGACTATAATTGTCATTAAAATTACCTTACTTGGTCGATTACATTTTTGCTATATAAACAAGAAATGATGTATTTTCCAAAGGAATTAATCAAATGTGTGAGTTATGTTTCCTGGTCATTTTCAAAACAGGTCATATACAGAAAAGGTCATATACATATATGTAGCAGGTCTATTTTACAATGTAGTTTGTTTTAAGTAACATTTCCCCTAAGCTTATCTATTGTTTAAAACACGTACCATGTACGTGTCGGAAAGGTAGAACTAACTACAATATGTGTGTGTGGTATGTTTGGATGAATGGATGGATGGATAGACGGACGGACGGATGTATGTGTGTATGTATGTAAATTTTCGTCGTTCACAAATTGGTATCCATCAGTAATATCGCAATGAAATCTTTTTATACATTTGTTTCGGGCGATCAAATGAGGTAGAACAAAATAAAAATGACACGGACAGTCATCAACATGTTCCTTGATTTTCTTAAAACACAAAAAAGATAGAATAAGTACATTGATCAAATAGTTAAAATCAGAGAGAGAGAGAGAGAGAGAGAGAGAGAGAGAGAGAGAGAGAGAGAGAGAGAGAAAGTGAAGACCGATAAATTAGATACCAACTTCATGCACCTTTGAGACAAGGTATATAACTCTTGCATAAAAGAGCACGAAGTTGTAATATATAATCTCCCCTGTTCCAATGGTTTCGGGGGATTCGGTGCATTCGCTAACAATAAGTTGCCAATGTAATTAAAATATCGACAACTGTCAATCAATTGCTGCTTCTCGACAATTACATTTTTCGAACTGTAATCAATGATATTGCAATCCGCGTGTAAATTATTGCGTAAATACTTCTTCTGAAATTTGTATTTGTTGATAAAACACCAATATTTACGATATGAAGCATGACCGAATATGTAAAAGTGCATCAAAACAAAACGATTTCAGCACGTTAACCCAAAATGTTTTTGATTGTTCTTGCAAAAAATATAATGTTTTATGCGCCACTACATTCCCCTCCCTATCCCTAGAAATAAAAAGAAGAAAAGAAAAAAGATCATAAACCCTGCCATGATTGGCGTACAGATTCCCAGGTGTGGTGGTCATGGTATAAACTCGTTACATGATTTTGTACATGAAATTGCAAATTAAAATTGCACCTTCTTACATTTCGCTTACCTTATATGTGTATACCATTGGTTTTGCTGTAGGTTGCTCTTTTCGTGAGAGAAAATTTAGAACTTTCCAGACTCTCAAGACTTCATCTCGTTTAACCTTCTATCTTCTTTCTTTCTGAGCAAGAATAGCAGATTAATGCTAATCTGTCATTAGAATAATATATAATTTATACAAACACCGTGTACACTATCAAGTTGTAATTAGTGATTTGGTTAGTCTTCGGTGCGGACTGTTACAGTATTTATCAGGACACAGAGCTTGAGTATAAAAGGAGAATTAACTTAGCCGGGCAATTTTCTCCTTGTCTGTTGTTGTAAAGAGCCATTTGAATAGGCGCATAATTGGTCAATTGCACGCCTAATTGTTTTGATAGCCAGGCCTGGCCTCTTGCTTGTACAAAGTGTTTACACCCAGTTTCAAAATATTAAGCACATAATTGCAGCTAAGAGATTTGTTTAATCACTACTTATGTCTTCACAAATTCACACTAAGCTGTTATATCCCAGGTACGTATTTTGTTACTATATATATATATATATATATATATATATATATATATATATATATATATATATATATATATATATATATATACACACCCTCGATCAATGTCATAACCTTTATATATTTTCTGTCTTTTTTTAAATTTCTTATCTAGCAAGCGTACAGTCGCATGTTTCAACTGTAAATGCTTATAAATTACTGTTTTGCGATTTATTATTATATTATTACAATATTCTATGTACAATTTTCTTTTAAATATCATTAGCATGTTTCAGTGGTTGCAATGCTATGCCTTCATTATTGACATCAGCCACATTATAAAAGTAAATATTACTGTTAATGAGGAGAGAGCTCAAAATAAGCTTGTTGATCAATCCTCTATATCTCTTGTTTGATTTTATTTACTTTCCATGATGACTTTTGTAAATAAATAAATACTGTCTGAATCAATCTTAAGTTGCGGATATCATTTGTTCATTTAACACTTAGCGCTAGCTCTTGGATGAGTTTTGCTAGAGTGCACCTGCAAGTCTGAGTAAAAACCAAGACTAATAATGAAAAAGTTTCGAAACAACTTGCATTAATGCAATGACCCAAAAGTATTGGAAGGGGGTGGGGGGTGGGGTGTTTTGTTGGTGCCACGTGACAATCGTACCTCTGATGTTATTTACATGTAGGCTGCGAGATTTGGTAGTCATGTGACTAGCAATGCAAATGGCGAGTACCAGGTCGAATTTCGTCAACGATGTAATATCGTCTTGTCTCTCAAAGAATTAAAGACATGACGAATTATATAAACGCAATTTCTGAGCAGATAAATCATGCAGGCAGGGCTCGATGTAAGGCCATTTAAGTGTACTAACTCCGGTAGTAAGAGGCTACCCTATACCAACACTGCGCGGTGTTGGCGAATTCCAACTTTTTGATTGGCAATGCGCTCTGACCCCACACCCGAACATAAATGTCAAAATATCAAAAAGGGGATGGAAAGGGTTAGAGGAAACTTGGACAAGGGTGTCTAATATGCTATTTTTTTCCACATGTATGCACCAACTGAGGGAAGATAAAAGGAGCTGACTCGATTATTTTATCTTGGTAACTTATATTGTGGTCCTGAAAATAAAAGGATTTCTTCATGTTTTATATCTAGGAAAGAACGCAGAGTTGTCTTAAGCCATTCAGTTTGACTCAAGCATATACGTAAGGAGACTTAGTCGACAACCATTCCATAATAAATTGTTTTAAAGAAGAAGTCTCTCTGGTTGTCAGTGCAGTATTCATTCATTTATTATTTGTGTAGCAACTATTGCATATTAGCGAGTGTGCTTAGTAGTCATATACTGATTATAATTTCCTCCGTAGATCAATCCGACTATGTTGACGAATTAAGAAAAAAACAGGTTTGTATACTTGATCAGTGGCGGCGCGACGGGGTCGGGAGGAGGGCAATTGCCCCCGGGTGTATGTGTGTGTGGGGGGGGGGGGCACCGTCAGGATTTTTATTTTTTATTTTTAACTGTAACCGGGTCGAGATGGGGGGGGGGGGGAGTTTGAAGTTGGCAACTGTCATAAAATTGTTCTCTGTGGCAAAGTAGAGGTGCCACTAAAAAACGTTGCTCCCGGGCGCCTCGAACCCTCGCGCCGCTACTGTACTTGATATGTACTGTAGTAGTAGCAATATGGGTAGATTTTTCCTACAAGCATTTTTACCAAAGTTAGAGCTGTTGTACTTTGGTTTAGACTCGTTACTGGAAAAATTAGTATAATTTCAAAATTATAATACGACATTACGTTACATGATGCTGCTGTTGGTATATTCAGTTTTAAACGGATTTCCTTTATCAAACAAAATTTGTTGTTTTAGGTCTGAATAGAATTAATGGTTATCCGAGTCATTGTTGATTGGCTAAAGAAAATAGTCACAATGACTAAAAGATCAATATATACAAACTTGGCATTCTGGTGTTTTCGATTCCTCTAAAAGTAGAACTTGTCAGGTATTTAAAAAATCTTTTAATTTTGAACTCTTTTTGACACGTATGCCACAAAAGAATAGAATAATTTAACAAAGTTCCGTACAACGAACCATAGGTTCCCCATCGAAACTGGAAGGTGTCAAAATTTGGATATATCTGAAAGAAAATGTGAATTATGAGAGGATATAACTTCATTTATCAGTACAAGAATCATTTGGAACATTTCTGTAGTTATGTCGCTTAGCGGTCGCATACGGATAAGATAGTAGAAGATTTATTTACAGTCGACATGAGCAGTTGGCAACAATTCAACATAAGCTCTAATGAAGCTTTTTACCGACATGACATAAAAACACAAAAGACATTAGATCAACTTGGTTTGCCGTACATACAAACACAGTATAATACATAACACATGACTTTAAATATAAGCAAGCAAAACAGAAATAATTAAAAGTGAATTTAGTATTTCGGGTAACTAGAAGACCACTGGTTAAGACCTGAAGGATGCTAAAAAAAACTCTAGGTGCAAATTAAGCCTTACTTAGAAACACGTGGCAACAGTAGGGTACTTGATGGTACATAAGACCGAGATAAAGACAGTAAAACAAGGTCTGTTTTACTGAAAATAAACATGGATATTTCGAATTTTTACCATCTGGATCTACATTCAATGTACAGACATTTAGCTAATACCCTCATGAAGGTAGCTTTTTGAGTCACATTTATTTATTAAGGTGTATTTTTATTGTTATCAGTAGAACAGTACTATGGCCCATTCGAGCACGCGCTTGCAGAATTTTGTCCCTGTGGTTGCTACCCACGAACGGCAGAATTTTGTCCCTGTGGTTGCTACCCACGAACGGCAGAATCTTGCTTTGTGGCGCAGAATTCTGCACAGGGTATATAAACTGCTTCTTAGCGTCTGTGCCATGACCCGTTCTGGTTTTTGAGGGAAAGTTTTTACTATCATTTTTACTATGAATTCTATATAAGGCAGTGCGGAAAGAAAAGGTCAATCTTTCGTTTATTATTTTTGCGTGAATGAGCAATTTACATTTAGTTCAAGATGTCTTTACCAATATTTGCAAGCAAAATAACGTGTTGATGGCAATTTTTGGGCAGGCCTACCAGTAAGTTGTGAAGTCTTGTATCTATATAATCTAAAATTGTCAGCATATTTATGACTTTATTTTAACGTTTTAAAAATCAGCTTATTTAGTTTAAACATTTGCTCAAACAGAAACATTACGTGCAGACATTATATTTAGGATCCTGAGAGGTAAAGTCAAGTGATTTTGCAGATCTTTTGAAAATAATGCTTATTACAGTTCAATATAAGTAGGAAATCATTAATAATAATAATAATAATAACAATAATAATAATAATAGTAATAAAAGTAAGTGCCATTTTGCTTGCGAAGCCAGTGAGTGTTTCTCAAGTCTTTGTTAAGTTATTCCTTTATTGCATAGCTGACTGACTGTTTCTCAAGACTTTGTATAAAAGTTGTTAGTTATTATTGTTATAGCCAATGGGTGTTTCTTAAAGCTCTATTTAAAGTTGAAACCATATGAATATGATTAATTGCAGTCCACTATATTTCCAATCCCTAAACTATAATCCGAGTTTATCCACTATATTTGCAATACCTGAATTACAATCCGAGTTTAGCCACTATATTTGCAATACCTTAATTGCAATCCGAGTTTAGCCACTATATTTGCAATACCTGAATTAGAATCCGAGTTTAGCCACTATATTTCCAATACCTTAATTGCAATCCGAGTTTAGCCACTATATTTGCAATACATGAATTAGAATCCGAGTTTAGCCACTATATTTGCAATACATGAATTAGAATCCGAGTTTAGCCACTATATTTGCAATACCTGAATTAGAATCCGAGTTTAGCCACTATATTTGCAATACCTTAATTGCTATCCGAGTTTAGCCACTATATTTGCAATACCTTAATTGCTATCCGAGTTTAGCCACTATATTTTAGATCACAAACAGCACGTGATATCTGACCACCTCCCTATACTTACTTCCCTTCGTACAGTGACCTGTGGGAGAGACTTTAGACAGTCTATGAAGAGAAATAACATAGCTTGGAATAAAATAAATGCTGATACCTTGAAAAATTATCAAACTGAAATGGACCATCGCCTGAATTCTTTGAATATTAATACTATTTCAGACAATGTTGCTAAATTGTATGCGTATATTATTACTTCAATACAGCAGTCAAGCGACATCACGGTCCCCAAGTCCAAATTCAGTTATTACGCCAAACCATATTGGCCAGATGGACTTGAATAATCACATAGGATTCAAAGACAAGCTAGATCTATTTGGATAAATGAGGGAAGACCAAGGGGTGGTGAATATAATTCTTACAGAGAATATAAAGCTAAGAAAGAGAGACTTTAGAAACATGCAAAAACTAGCTATAGAAAAATATATGGGGGAGGTATATGAAAAAATTGAACAAGCAGAGCAATGTGATGCAAGGCATTTCTGGAGTCATCGATGTTAAGAGATGTAAAAATATACATTTTTGTAAGGAAATATCTTTTGATGGAGTTTGAATGCGTGATGACGCTTCCATCGCAAATGGCTTTGCCACATATTCTGAAGACATGCACACGCCTAAATTTAGCTATACTTTTGACGAAAACGTTTGCATTTATAGAGCGGGAATTGAGTCAAGCTTTGCAAGATAGTGCAGGCCATATTGAGGCTTTACAGAACAGAGTCAGTGTAAGTGATGTAAAAGAAATCATTAACAGTTTAAAGAAATACAAAGCATCGGGCCGTGCTCGAATTTGCAATGAACATTTGATCTATGGCATTGATTACTTCATAGAGTGTCCTACAACTTTATTTAATCAGATGATTGATAAATCTTATATACATGTAGACTGTAAAAAAGGGTTAGTAATATCACTGTACAAAGGTAACAGAAAATCAAAAAACTTCCTCGAAAGTTATAGGCCAGTTACTTTACTGCCTGTTATCTACAAAACTTTTGAGAAAATTATTCATGGCTGTTTGGTCACTTGGCTCTAAGATATTAACTCTAATATTCCAAGTTCACAACAACATGGTTACCAAAAATGTTTAGGCTGCACAACAGCAAGTTTTTCGCTGTTGCAATCAGTACAATATAACATAAACATGGGTTCACGTGTTTTTACTGCTTTTCTTGCTACAAAAAAGGCATTCGATACCGTGTGGCACAAAGGGTTACTTTTTAAATTATTCACGTTGGGAATTATGGGTAAATCCCTTTTATATGTATATAAATTTAGAGAACAAAGTCCTTGTCAGTAGGCATTTTTCGGACTGGTTCCCAATTACCGAAGGAGTGAGACAAGGACGTGTTTTTTCAACCTTGATGTATACAATATTTATAAATGACTTGATGCTTCAGTAAAACAATAGTGGATTTGGAACAAAGATTGAATCCATAGCTGTGACAAATCCAACCCTAGCTGATGATATTTCACTTCTGGCTACTTATCCTAACAATCTGCAGAAGCTGATAGATATCCCATACGCATACAGTAACAAGTGGCGATTTGAGCTTAGTGTCACAAAGTCATACATTGTTATCCTCGATTGCTGATTCTGCAACGCATCTGGGACACCGGATTAACTCAAAGCTTACGTCACATTACGTAATAGTCGAGGCATGAAAAAAGGGACAAATTCTTTTCACGGTCTTTTTGGTATTGACATTCAACAAAATCTTTTAAACCCTTTGGTTGCTGCAAATGTGATAAAAACAATAATATTTCCATCAATGTTTTATGATAGTGAATTATGGTGTAATATTTCACATAATGGCCTCTCTTCATTGGATAAAACTGCGGTATTTTGCCAAACATTTCCAAGGCTTAACAACACATTAAAGATCAGACATTGCTCTTGGAATGCTAGGCTAGACATCAGCGCAGTCCGAAATTGATAGGAGAATACTAATGTTTTTACACAGATTATGTTCGATGCGTAATGATTTACATACGAAACGTGTGTTTAACGTTGCGTTATTTCACTTTATTTTGAGCGGATGCAAGTCAAGTTAGGGTCAATTTCAAATCTATATGATACGTTAAAGAAGTTTGACTTGCTTCAGTATCTAACTGATTATTTGCAGCATTCCGACATTCCAGATAAACAAAATTGGAAAGAAATTGTAAAGTCGAAAATTGCTGGTTTTGAAAATAGCCTTTGGAGAGTTCGAATAGCTAATGAAACATATTTTGACAGGTTCTCTTCGATACATGAATCCTTGCTACCTGCCTCAGTATGGCAGTCGGCTAAAATAAGACAAGAAAGTAAGGTATGGGCTGCTGTTTCTCAAACACAGCTCGATATGTGTATTCGATGTGGAAATGTTTAAATAGACTTGATACGTCATATTTGTGTTGTCTGTCCTTATATGTCGAATTTCAGAAACTCTTTCTGGGATGTCCTGACATAACTTTCCAATAAGCCGACGTGTTACGTTATTTAACGCATAAATTGAGCTGCAACTGCAATATCGTCTAGGTAAAAGGTTACCAGTGGGTGTAATTGACAAAGAAAACTCCAATTTATTTGTCAGGTATGCATCATACTTTGTCATGCAGTGTGCAGCTACAAATAGAAGTTTTCTAACTTGCCACGCAAAACAAACCCATATTGATGTAGTAGTGGTTTACGCTTGTGTTACCGGTGTATTGCATTTTACTTGAACATCAGATAACAATTTTAGAAATATACGTTTTGCTCCATGCAATTTAATGTGGGGTGTTGGATAGTAGAGTACTGGGTGTTTGTAGCTACACACGGCATGTTGATGGCATAATGTGGGGTGTTGGACAGTAAATAACTGGGTGTTAGTTACTGTACACGTCATATTGAATAGTATATGTGGGGTTATTGGTCACACGGCGTCTTGATGCTATAATGTGGGGTGATAGATAGTATATGACTTGGTGTTGACCAGTATGCGTGGGGTACTGGTCAGTACACACAGCGTGTTGATGGCATATTGTGGAGTGTTGGATAGTAGATAACTGGGTATTGGTCAGTACACACGGCGTGTTGATGGTTTAATGTGGGGTGTTGAATAGTATGTGGAGTATTGGTTAGTACATACGGTGTGTTGATAGTATAATGTGGGGTGTTGGATAGTAGTGTTACGACTCTAGGTCATAAAATATGTAACAGAAAGAAAGTGAAAACAACAATGTAAGTAAAACCAACAAGCAATTTATTTCTAGGCAATTAAAGTGAAAATTCAAATGACACTTACAATATTGTTAATTAAAATCAAAATAATCCAATAATCCTAAATTTCCTAATCACAAGTACAAAAATATAGAATGTTCTGAATGAATTCCATAGCCTTGAATGTCCTGATGTGTCAGTAGTCTTGAATGTCCTGATGTGCCAGTAGTATTGACTCTCCTGATATGCCTGAATGATGTAATCAAGAATATCTTTGAATAAAGTCACATAAATCCCAAGTCAAGTATTAATCCAAAAATGAGAATGAGCATTTTTAGTAATTCTAATGAATATTTCAAATAAAAAATTCCTCTCTCTGAATTTACTCTGATTTTCACAACTGTAACATCTGATTACTAAAATAAATTCCTTAATAGACTGATCTTAATAACATGAAGTTTAGTATAGGAATGAAATCTTGTTCACTAAACCTGTATAGATATAAGGATAAGTCACATGACAGAATATTCTAGAATATGAGTAACTCTAATGGAAAATTTCGGTGCGTACGTGACTTTTCTCACATCAAGATATGGAAAATTACAATCTAATTGTTAAATGCTATGTAAACAAGACTAACCTTGAGCTCAAATGCTGTAAATATGACTAAAGTACAACTTACCTCATGGACACATATTATAAATTCAATATATATAACAATATGGAATTCCATAGTTCTTAAAATACAATTACTCTCAACAATGACAGGAAATCACCTGAAAGTTATCCCACACCTGCTCAACATGAAAAGAATATTCCTTCTTCAAATAATTTACCTGACCTGCATCTCCTGCCCCTTTCTAAATATTTTTTGTTTCAAGTTTCTTTCTTTCCAAACCAGATAATGCAATGAATTTTGTGGAGCCTTCAAGCTTTTTGGAAAGCTAATACTCTCCGGTTTTATGCTTTTGTTTAAATCATATTTATTTTCAGAAACTTTGTTTAATGCAAGTACAAACATAAACTTTTGGGAAAATCATGAACTTATTAGAGCACTGTCTCACAACCAATAAAAAAAAAATATAACATCATATATATGGATGTTGTTGCAAATGGCTACAAAGAAAAAGTACAAATAAGAAATACAGTGAAGTCTCTCAAAACTGAACCCTATACCGGAATCCCCTCCAGATCGAAATTTTGGGGAATTCTGAATTTTTCCTTCTTAAATATCATCATTTTTTTCCAGTAAACAGAAACCCCTCTAGTCCGAAAACCTAAACCAATTTCGATCTAAAATTTCAATTTTACACAAAAAAAGAATCCCCACATATCCGAAACTCACTTGAAAATGTATTTTAGCTGCTAAATTCCTGAGACACGTTGGACCAGATTATTTACGGTTAGCAAATACCGAAGTAGGCTTATCGGTGAGTAAATATCCCAAGTGCACGTGAAGTTAAAACAATACTTGAAACGCGTGCTGACACAGATTAGTTTCGAAAATAGTCTAATCCAAAATTTTTGCACCATATAAAGAACCAGCTTTTAAAGGAACAGGGAACATACAATTCAAGTTGTGGTTATATTACTCATTTGTTGCCCAAGATTAATTAAATAATAGTTTGGGGCGGCCCAGTTACACCAAAACGAGTTACAGTACATTATAGGCAGTCATTTGCGCAAGCGCCTCGATATGCATATTTGTCGAATACAAACGAGGCTGGATTCACGTGACGTCACAGGATCATTTGTACCTGTATATCGGCCATTCAGCATCCAGTTGGTTCATTGCGAAAGTAAGTGGGTTAGCAGTATTTATATTCGAGCGTTTACAAGGATTTACAAAATGCCCCACTGTGCAGCATTTGGATGCAACAATAATTCGAGTAAGGCATCGACTGGGAGTTTCTTTAGATTTTCGAAAGACAAGATCCGCCGAAAGGCGTGGATCCATTACTGTCGCCGTGATATTTTTGAGTCAGTAACTCATAGACTTTGCAGCTTGCATTTTTCAAAAGATCAGTATGAAGTTGATCCAGAGAGACGTGCAGAACTGGGATATTTAAATGCCAGGGAAAGACTAAAGCTGACAGCAGTGCCAGACATTCTTCTACCCCTGGGCCTGGGGGATAATCTTCTAACAGATGTCAGTGCAAATCATTCTGTGTTCCCGAGTCGTCTTTCTTCTCTCTGCAAAATAGCATCCTCGTCATTCGATGAACCTGACGCGTCATCACTACCCTCTTCATTGTTATTGCTCAAAAACGGCTCAAACTGATAGGTAAAATGTTCAGGGTCACGGAAAAGTCAGGAAAATCGTTCTGGTAATTTTCCATGATGCAAAAGTAGAAAAACTAGACCCGAATCATATTAATAATCCTAGCTTGGCTTGGTAGTTATCTGAGTTGGCTTGTGGCTAAAGATCATATGACGTCACTACCGGTCACGTGATACTTATCTAATTATCGCGAGAGGCACTTTCGCGGATAACCCATGTATTTCCTTGTAGTAACTAAAGGGTCCGAGAAACGTGTGCAGGAAGAAGATAAAAGATAATTTTTAAAGATAGGCAATACAATAATAACAACTCAACATGTACGTTCCCTATTCTTTTAAGGAAAATTATTAATAACTAAACGCTGGTAGATAAGCCATTTAAGAAAGATTATGTTTATTTGCTTATTATCTAATTGTGATTGATTATGTTCGTTTGTATAAATGATCCCTTTTACTTACGTTTTTTTCCGGGGGGGGGGGAGGGTTGGGGGGTTGGGGGTGGTGGGTTGGTTCAATTAAATCCCCGGGTTTTATTAACCAGGCATGCGGCCTCGCTTTGATACTTTGCCGATTAGAGACCGACAAAACAGTAATCTAGAAGTTAGTGTCACTCAGTTGATTTTCAAAGGAAAAGAGTCAGTACATACATGTCTTTAACTTGCCATGAATGTCATTTCTCTTCATTTGCATGTAAAGATGTGTCAGAACGACCAGCTAAGCGTCGTAGGATTCAACTATCCTGACATATAATTAGTCTGATCAAAGAGTAGGTATCTGTGTTAACACATACTCTAAAGAAACTAGGAGAATTTGGCATAGGAACATCATGAATTATACGGATTATTTAAACATTTCAGATTATCATTCATGATCCTAATGGACTTATAGTAAAGTTATAAAAGTATCTCTTTCCTTAAATGTTTCTTGAGACAAGGACTGTGTTGCTATGTGGAACAACCGTATTTATTCCCGTGACTGGATGTGATTTTCGGAAGTAACGTACGTTGTTCAGTTCAGCTAATTTTTCATTAAACGTTAAAAACAAAAACCAAAAAAAACCATAAAAAAACAACAATATAAAACAAAGAGCTTTCTTAATTTGTGCACTCTTATACACATACACAGATGTTCTTTCATTATTACATGCTTCCTCTCTCTCTCATAAGGGCTTATAAAAAGACATTTTTTCATATCTACGGAACCCTGAGTAAACCGAAAACCTCTCAAAAGCGAATATAAATTTGGTCCCAAGCGTTTTCGGTTTTGAAGGGTTTCATTGAGTATATACAAGTATATATATATATATATATATATATATATATATATATATATATATATATATATATATATATATATATATATATATATATATATATATATATATTGAGTAGTTTTAATAATAGCATCTGTTACCGGAAAAAAAAACCCGTTAACAAAACAAGGAATAAGAACTAAAGAAAAATGATTCAAAATGTTGTGAGTTATTTCGATTACTTAAATCTTGTAGTCATCCTAATGAAATTTTCTGTGGAGAACACAGGGTTGCCAAATAATAAAGTGTCAATTGTAAGAACACAAGGAAGCGAGTATAAGATGTGATCTCTACGATTGGATTTTTTTTTTTTTTTTTTTTGACAATCTAAAAGAAAATGTTTTGCAGTCTCTATTTCACCACAGGAACAATACTTATTGTTAGATACATTTACAAGTATATATCATAATTTAAACTTCTACAAATTGTTCTTATCCTAGCATGCATGACCTGTAACATTCAATCACCAACATAATAGTAGCAAACAGTATTTTATTTTCTTGATTCAAGTAGGCTTTGAAATTATGCAATGAAGGTTTTTTTTTTTTACTTCTACATGTAACAAGTTCCACATTCGAATCGTAGATGGTGAAAACGAATTACACTATGTAACACAATTTTTGTTCCTGGGTAGTAAGTGTTAATTCGTAATTGCTTATGCCTAAAAAGTATAGAAAATGTCTATTATTCCCCACAAACTTTGCTTTTGTGACCAGGACAGTGATATTTTGAAATTTACCTATTTCCAATGAGAAAACGGGCGAATTTGTGTCTTTTCGTTCACATAAAGTCAGAAAAAACAACATATGAATAAAAATTAACATGTATTTATACTAAAGTAATACAAAAATGACTACAAAAGATTTAGAAGTGAGTAGTTTTTCGAGATTTACGATTATACTGTAAATCACTTTCACGAATCAGTCCCCAAATGTAGTCTCCCATCATGTTCTCGTTATACTGTCCTTGGTAGCGGCGTTCAAAGTCCAGTATATCCTGGTGGAAGCGCTCGCCTTGCTCCTCCGAGTACGCTCCCATGTTCTCCTTGAATTTATCAAGATGAGCATCAAGGATATGGACTTTGAGGAACATCCTACAGCCCATTGTGCCGTAGTTCTTTACCAGAGTCTCAACCAGCTTCACATAGTTTTCGGCCTTGTGATTGCCCAGGAAGCCCCGAACCACTGCGACAAAGCTGTTCCAAGCCGCTTTCTCCTTACGAGTGAGCTTCTTGGGGAATTCATTGCACTCCAGGATCTTCTTTATCTGTGGTCCGACGAAGACACCGGCTTTGACCTTGGCCTCAGACAGCTTAGGGAAGAAGTCTTGAAGGTACTTGAAGGCTGCCGACTCCTCATCTAGAGCTCTGACAAATTGTTTCATAAGGCCCAATTTGATGTGCAGTGGTGGCATCAGCACCTTCCGGGGGTCCACCAGTGGCTCCCACTTGACGTTGTTCCTCCCCACAGAGAACTCGGTCCGCTGTGGACAGTCCCGCCTGTGGTAGTGCGCCTTGGTGTCCCTGCTGTCCCAAAGGCAAAGATAGCAGGGAAACTTGGTATAAAACCGCCTTGGAGACCCATCAGGAATGCCACCATTTTGAAGTCTCCTATGACCTCCCAGCCGTTCTCATCATAATTCGAGGCGTCCAGCAAGGTCTTGATGCTGTTGTAATCCTCTTTGAGGTGCACCGAGTGAGCCAGGGGAAGAGACGGGTACCTGTTACCATTATGGAGCAGCACGGCTTTGAGGCTCCTGGATGAGCTGTCAATGAAGAGGCGCCACTCATTCTGGTTACAGGTGATTCCGATTGCCTCGAACAGACTGGTCTAATTGTGGCAGAAGCAGAGCCCATCTTGACGGGTGAAGAAGCTGGAAAAAGGTTGGTGACGCTTCCTCTGATCTGCGACTTGCACACTTTCATCCAACAAGTTCCACTACTTGAGCCTAGACGTCAAAAGGTCGGCATTGGACTTGGTGAGACCAAGATCTCTAATCAAGTCGTTGAGGTCTTTTTGGTTGGGGTAGTATGTGTTTCTCTCCTCAGCTCCACCTCTGAAATTGTCATCTGGATCTATAACGTCTTCCTCGCTCTCTGACTTGCTGCTCTCTTCTAAAGACGGCTGCTCTCTCTCTCCGGAGGTGTGGGTACGGGGAGCTCATGGCAGTGTGGCACCGGGGCGATAGATGAAGGAAGGTCCGGATACGTGATAGCAGGTGCATTCTTGCCAGTCCGACGTTTGGAAGGGTCCACCATGCAGAAGTAGCAGTTGCTTGAGTGGTCAGTGGGTTCCCGCCAAATTCTTGGGATAGCGAAATTCATGGCTCTCTTTTTCCCTGTGTACCATCCTAAAAAAATACATTTATTTCACCCATGACTAATGTGTAAGAAATTCTCGCAACTTTTTTCATATATGATATATTTTTTCAATAACATTGAAAATTGTAAAACATTTTAAAATTAAAAACTTTCACAATTTAAAAAATTTTAACAAATTTTATAACATAAAATTACGAGCAACAATTGTCCATCTTACCTTCCAGATTTTTTTTTTTGCAGTGCTCGCAGGTGAAATGAGGTGCCCAGGGTTTGTCTTGATCCCCGACAGGCATGCCGAAATATGCCTTGTAGGCCTCACACAGCTTAGCAGATGCTTCCACGGAGTACTTTTTCGCTCTTGTCTTGATAAATTGGCCGCAGACATAGCAAAATGCGTCTGCCGGATGCTTGCAGCCTCTTGATGCCATCTCAGAAAAATGCAGATATGTATCCACTTAGGCAGCTGGAACTAAACTGAACTGGTGAGCTTAAGGCCCCTGTATTTATACTACTATTTATATTACTGGAAAGTTAAAAAGTTCTAGAAATTACTCCAAGTTTACTCAGCACTGAATCTATCTAGATTGTTCTGGAAAATAGGTAAATTTCAAAATATCACTGTCCTGGTCACAAAAGCAAAATTTGTGGGGAATAATAGCCATTTTCTATACTTTTGAGGCATAAGCAATTAGGAATAACACTTACTACCCAGGAACCAAAAAAAAAAAAATTTGTTACACGGTGTTATTGAATAATGTTGTTCTACACATTATAGATCAGATAGCGTTTGTTGATATAGTGGAGTAGATTTAAAGGTCGAATCACATATTGAAAATATACATGAGCTAGCCAGTGGTACATTTTAATAACTGAATTAATTTATTATTGTAATGGCCAGAGTTTAGGCTTTCCAAGTTAGTTTCATGGTACAGTTGTTCAGGGGATGCACGTTTGGTTGTACCTGTTATTATTCTCATCGCCTCGACATTTATTTTTTTCTAGGAGTTCTTTCTGCATTGTATAAGTGTTCCAGATGTGACCAGCTCAAGAAAATATAAGATTTATCAACTTTTTCCAAAGACAATCGATCTAGTTTGGATTTAAAACTTGTTAAATAGTTTAATTTATCCCAGGTTTTATCAGAAATATATTTAACATGAGCGTGCCAAGTGGCATCACTGGCTAAGATAATGCCCAAAAAATGTTTGTGCTGAGTAACCTCTTGTAGATTTGTTTCGGCTATATGTAATATAGGATGGTTGTTGTGGTTCCGTTTTCGTGATATTAGCACCGAATCAGTCCAATCCAAATTAAATGTAACTAGTCAACGTCTTGACCATTCAGGTATCTTTAAAATATCTAGTTTAAGATTTTAAGATCTGGTTATCAACCATCATATATGATGTTGTATCATTAGCAAAGAATCGAATCAATGACTCTATATTCTCTACAATATCATTGATGAAAATTAAAAATAATAATGGTTCCAAAATAGAGCCCTGGGGGACACCAGCGTTGATGCATCAAACATCTGAGGATTTAGAATTTATAATAACTCGTTGTTTTCTTGACAGTAAGTAACTTTCAAACCATGATAACAAATTTCCATGAACACCAATACTTTTCAGTTTTGAGAGCAACCCTTTATGCCAAACTCTGTCGAAAACCTTGATAATATCAAAGAAAGTGGTCATAACCTCCTTGTACAAATTGGACTGTAAATGTCTGTTAACTGATGTGTTGTCGAATCACTTGGTGAAAAACCTGATTGGTTATGTGAAATTATATCATCTTGCACAAGGTAGTTGTTTAAATATTTATATACAAAAGAAATTATTGCAAGTTTTTGCCCTTTCTTCGTCATTGGTTATAATTATGTAATTTACAATCAAAGATTCACAAGATTTCTTTTTTTTTCTTTCCTTGAATTTCTCTAATTAGTATTCACCAGTTTTATGCTTTCACAAGGAGAAAATGTCTTGCATATATATGTTGTTCATATAACCAGTTGTTTGTGTGTGCCCTGTTTCAAGGTTATTTATGCTGACAGGCATGCATTATGGGTCTGGGAGCTGAAATACTAAATAAATTGTTTGTACTTGATTTTTTTTTCTTTAGTTTTTCGCATTGCTTACAGGATTTAAGTACGACATAGCTGAGGAAGGACTGGGATTAGTGAACCGTGAAGTGTCATATAGTCTATCTTCACTAGATTGATGTGATAATTTGAAACAGACAGCGGAAACAATCAGGAAAGATCCGGTTTACACGAAACAGATCAAAACGTTCTTCTGTAAGCTAGATGTATTTCGAGACAGTAACTAATTCCAGATAAATCAAGTTAAGAGGGCATAATGTAGGTAAGTTCTCTCTCTGTCTCTGTCTGTCTGTCTGTCTGTCTGTCTGTCTGTCTGTCTCTCTGTCTCTCTCTCTCTCTCTCTCTCTCTCTCTCTCTCGTGTATCCTTCTCAAGATTATGACTTCCCGTCTCTTTCTTTCTTTTTATAGCAAAAGATTTGTTCCTGTAAAGTCATGAAAAAATAAAACAAGATGATAAGATGAAACCCTTCTATACAGTTTTCTTGCACGCTAATGGATTGGAGATTCAATATGTCATCAAAATCCCCCCCCCCTCTCTCTCTCTCTCTGCTGGGTAATCAGACATAATTTGCAAAAAAATCAGTACCATTATCCGCAATTAAGTAACAAAGTTTGCATTTAACAGGAAATCACTTAAGTAATCGGTAGAAGTATTTAAAATTTGATGTATCTATTATATGAATGGTATTTTCTGTAATTCATTCCTTCAGTTTGTAATATTGTCAAGTACCAGAAACAATTGGAACAGAAAATTACACAGAAGATTAACAAAAGTGGCCAGTTTAACAATTTAAATTCGATCAGGCCAAAAAAAAAAAAAAAAAATATGTGTGTTTCTGGTCGGCCGACCGTCCCTGTTTCTCATTGCCGACCCCTAGCACTCTCCCCCTCCCCCCTCCAATTTTTTTTTTTTTTTTTTTTTTAAATAAAATAAATCACATTGTCGAAATTGATTTGTGCATCTAATTGAGCCGGATTTGCCCAGTACTTTGAAACGCTTGAAATATTATTTTGATTTATATATAATATTTAAAAAAAAAAAATACCTACCTGCCTACCCTAATTTTAAAACCAATGCAATAGGAAACACACATTTGTTTTGAATTTTTTTTTTTTTGGCCTCATGAAAAAGTTCGCACTTTGCATTATTCCTCCTCAGCTTTGACGGAAATTTTTTTTTAAAAATGCTCATGTGTTAAATTTCTCTGACTGTCTGTTTATATAGATGTGCCAAACGATCGTACTATTTTGATCCTTTTGATATGAAAAGGTTGGAGCTGGGGGAAGGGGGAGAGTGGGGAAAAAGCCTGGGAGTGAGGTTGAATCGGAGCGAAAGGAATTGCTGAGAAAAGGGCATGGATATGCTGTTGTACTGCACATTTCAATAGCAAGTATACATACATCCTATAACCGAAAATTTGAGGAGCAAACCGCATATTTTGCGGCAAACCGACATAACACAAATTGTGGAGCCAGTATGACACAAGACAGGCACAAGTACCACAACATTGCCTCAAAATCCATGAAAGCTACTAGAAATATATATATATATATATATATATATATATATATATATATATATATATATATATATATATATATATATATATATATAATTTATTCAGGAATGTTTGTCTTTGACCCTGAATACCTTTATTTACACATGACATAATTAAATAATAGCTAAGGCTGGAAAAATCGTTCAAGCTGATGGGTTTAGTATTTTGTACGGAATACAATTTCTTTCCTTTGAAAATGTTACCACTTTACTAAAATTAAATTTATTTTGATATTTTTTTTTTATACGATACTTTGGTTAAAGACAGAGAAGTAAAAACAATATTAAATTTGTAGATTTTGTATGATGAAAACTATACATAGGTGTCTAACCATTAGTGGATCAAAATTCTTCAGACAAGGTCTAGATAATAACTTGAGGTATAATTACGTAACGATTCGCACAGTCCGCTGGGAGAATCTCGAATAAGTATGATTACTTACAGCTGGTGGTATGTAAGTGGATCTTGTCAAGTCGTAAGTTCTATGTTTTCTTTCTGTCTGTATGCATGTCTGTATGTCTGTATGTATGTATGTATGTATGTATGTATGTATGTATGTATGTATGTATGTATGTATGTATGTATGTATGTATGTATGTATGTATGTATGTATGTATGTATGTATGTATGTATGTATGTATGTCACTAAAACAGATCAGTGTCATACTGGATATATTCCAGTCTTCTACATTACGTTTAATGGTTGTTGATCCCATCACACATGGCTCTGTCAAGCTTGGACCCGGATGTAATATTGATCGATGATACACCGAGGTGACGTTTGCATACACATTACCCATGTACACTTTAAATAATTATTATTAACCTGATGGGCTTGTACTGAACATAGTTATCCGATACCTTTAATAACAAAGTGGTGATAAACTGTCGCGGTAGATTTTGCATCTAACGCGTTTGATGTTCTTACTTTTAACACGTTAAAACATACTTCTAACGCGTAAGAGTTTATTTTCTAAGTTGTTAGAAACTTGATTCTTTTGCTATTTCGAATTTTTCGGTTGCTTTGGTCATGTGACTCGAGCTTCAGGTGCTTTGTCTTGCGACTGTCACTTGCACTTCAGAAGCAAGAATCTTTACGTAACAGGTAAGAATAGTTCAAATTACCCGCACGCATCTGATTGGTTACTGGATCTAATGGAACAGCCAATAACCCGCACGCATCTGATTGGTTGCTGGATATGCTAGACAGCCAATTACCCGCCAATAAAAAAATTAAAAAAAAAAAAAAAAAAAAAGTTGGAGAGAACCGTGCCTCATGCAAATATGATCACAAATTCTATTTAGGCAGTCCATTCATTTAGGTCGACTGTACAACCAACTTTCCAAAGAATATGAACACATATCTAACAGTGTAACTTTCTCACTTAATTTCTTCCTTATTTCAAAACGTATAAAGTTGCCTTTTACAGATTTGATAGGTCTTGATGTACGCAATATTTGTGTGAAATATAAAATTTTATTTGGAAGGTTTATCTTCCTAAAGCCTTTGAACCAATTTTGACATTTTAATTTGTACAACGTAAATTTACTTGGCACTATGTAGCCAGTACTTTATGTGCTGTTTAACCCTGTATATACAATTTTATATTATATGCATGTATGCATCTGTTTTCTGACACACGACTTCTTCAAGTTTGAAATGACAAAAGCATATATTCAACAGACCACTGTCCTGGTGTGGCAAAATTATATAAGTATATAAGTATGGTCGTAGCTGGCACACTTGTTACTACTCAAAAGTTCGATCTTGTTCGATGGGCGTGTCTTTCTTTCTTTTTTTTTTTTTTTTTTTGTTTAAAAAAAACAACTCTATGAAAGTAATAAATTCGATGGTCGAATGTTTTTTGGCTCACTTAATATTCAATAAGCAAGTGAGGTTGGATTTCTGGCCCACTTATGAAAACATAACTCACTCCAGTCCTGGACCACTCAGTAAGATTAATCGGATTAAGCCAGACAGCCATTTTTGTACATCGGGAAAATTTATATCAGCTAGTGAGCTAGTACAAAGTATGGAATAGCATATGACTGAAGATCAGAGCAGATGTTGTTGTGCAAAAACAGCATGATCTCAGACAAAGTTCGAGGTCACAGTCCATGCAAAGAAGGATCGCAGAGCGTAGAGAAAGTCTGATCACAACACAAACTAGTTAGCAGTTAAATATATATTTTGAAATGTTGCTAGTTAAATACATTGATGATGAATATTGTATTACTTGATTTACAATTTCTAAAGCAAGTGAGAACAAAACTGAACGCTACGTTTTCAAACTAAAAGATATTTAAAACGTTTACATAAGCAAAATGTAAACAGAATCATAACGGAAGACTTAGAGATTCATTCAGAATAATATAAATAAGTACATATTCTACGGTGATAACAATTAAGATTTATATTAATTTTTAAATGGCATTGAGCCATATTTGAAGAAAATAACGATTCGGAAAATTAGGGAATTTTGTTACGTGAATGATGTCATTGAACGTTTATTTGACATTTTACAAACCAAAATTGGACAGGAAGTAATTGAAAGTACGAAATGTGTGTTTGATAGGATTGAATCAACCGCTCAGTGGCAACTTGTATATAGATTTGCCTGTTGGGTGAAGAACATAAAAGCTTGCATAAATGTACAAAATACTGACGATAGATGTTTATTTTGTGCTGTAGACTCAATCTGAAGTACCCCCCAAAAAATCCTTAAAGACTTCCAAAATACAATTTGAACAAGTACTCAGGTTTGTTTAAAACGAGAGAGAGAGAGAGAGAGAGAGAGAGAGAGAGAGAGAGAGAGAGAGAGAGAGAGAGAGAGAGAGAGAGAGAATTAAAAATATACACCAAACAGAGGGGATAGTGCTATCCCTGGATTCTACAGGAGAATGCTTGATAACATTAACATAATTTTTAAATACGAATAAATAATATTATCATACAGGTTAGAGAATTTTAATTCGTACTCAACGGAGATTCGAACCCGGATCTTCGGGTTACGGCACCCATCGCCATGTCGACCCAGTAATTAATTCTCATCTATAATAACTTCTATATACCTTGATTTCTGTAGTAAGACTCCGGATGGACTGTCTACTTAGATGAGAATTAATTACTGGGTCGACATGCGGGTATGTCTGCAACGCACAAACGCCTATGCCACCGAATTTGTAGCATAATTTGTTGGTGATGTGTGCATGGTCGAGATGGTATATGGGTTGGTGCTTACAGGCAAGGCAATGGTGGGTGCCGTAATCCGCGGATCTGGGTTCGAATCTCCGTAGAGTACGAATTACAATTCTCTAACCTGTATGATAATATATATATAAATATATATATATATATATATATATATATATATATATATATATATATATATATATATATATATATATATATATATATATATATATATATATAGTGTGTGTGTGTGTGTGTGTGTGTGTGTGTGTGTGTGTGTGTGTGTGTGTGTGTGAAATACTGGAAGAGGTAAAGAGCGGTAAGGAGGGAACCATCATGAAACTTCATAGTGTAGTAAAGACAGAGAAGGTAAAACACATTCAAATGCCGATCATATTGTACTAAGTAGTAAAGACAGAGAAGGTAAAACACATTCAAATGCCGATCATATTGTACTAAGTAGTAAAGACAGAGAAGGTAAAACACATTCAAATGCCGATCATATTGTACTAAGTAGAAAGATGGAAGGTACCATTACGTTGGGATAAAAGATTAATAAAAATTGGTGTCATCACAGATAGACAAACATGACAGATTAATAAAAATTGGTGTCATCACAGATAGACAAACATGACAGATTAATAAAAATTGGTGTCATCACAGATAGACAAACATGACAGATTAATAAAAATTGGTGTAATCACAGATAGACAAACATGACAGATTAATACAAATTGGTGTCATCACAGATAGACAAACATGACAGATTAATAAAAATTGGTGTCATCACAGATAGACAAACATGACAAGACAAATATATCTGTAAAAATGCTTTACTTTTTTAACACATCAGAAAAGTTATCAAGACGCAAAGAAAACTGTGTTATAGTGCAGGTAACACATTTGACATCATGCCCGGAGAGGGATCATTTGTCAAATTTTTAAAAACTGATCAGAATAAATTAAAAGTTCCATATTGTGATTCTGAAAATGTAATCAGACCTTACTCAAAGTCTCCACGATGTACACTAGTAAAATGTAACAATGATACTTATCAAATAGATACCTGCACAAAAACCTGCAACAAATAAGGAAACGATATTTATTCATATGAATACATGGCAGCTTTGAAATGCTTATTCAAACAGCTATACCCACCAAAAATGTTTTACTCATCAATTACAAATTGAATCAAATAAAATGATAACTATCAGTTTATAAAATACGAGATGTCGCATTTTAACCTTCAAACATTAGGTGATATACATGACTATTACGGGAAAAAAGATACTTTAATGTTATGTGACATCTTTCAACTATTTAGGAATGGTTGTGTGAAACACTAAAATCTTGAGCCAGCGCATTATTACAGCGCACCTGGGTTAGCTCATGATTCAAGTCTAGAGACATCATGTGTTAAACTTGAATTGCTAACTGATTATGATATGAACTTGATGGTTGATAAATGATATTCGTTGGGGTATTACCATGATACCACATAAATATGCAAAAGCTAATAACAAATTGTATGCGGATGGAAATGGTGTTGTTTAAAATTATGGAGAATTTGATAAAACAAAATCATGTATTGAATAGTTATATATTATTAGCCTGGCTGGGCAATGTGTCAATATTTACCAATGAAAAACTTAAGATTGGGAAATAAAAATGAAATTAAATGGGTAAAAGAAAATGTGCTCAAATTACCTGACAATAGTGATACTGGGTACGTACTTGAAGTGGACTTGGAGATACCAACACATCTACACGACCGTTTCAAAGACTACCTGTTATCTCCTGAGAAACTTGTACCAGATGAGAATGACTGATCTCCATTGCAAAAAATTGATTGATGGATACAAAGTTACAAAACCAACAGAACCCAATCTATTATGTATATTGAAAGGAAAAAAAAGACCCCCCTCCTAAAAAAAACCTCCTCCGAACCCCCCCTCCCCCCAAACAAACAAGTAAACAAACAAACAAGTATGTTATACATTACGGAAGTGTAAAGCTATACTGGGTTTGAAACTAACGAAGATAAACCAAGCTGTCCTGTTTGAACAACAGCCTTGTCTGAAGTCATACATAGAACTGAATATAAATTTTAAACAAACAAATCTGTATTCGGTAAACAGTTTGGGTCTCTTCGTAGTAGGACAACAATTAAAATATATACAGACGAAGATACATTTTTCAAATGTCAAAAAGACCTCTCATTCGCCATAAGAACAATTATTAACAATGACATGGTGCTGGCCAGTATGAGAAAAAGAAAAAAAATATATATATATTTTTTTTTTTTAAATCGATCATTGGTGGTTTTGCAGTATGGGCTATCCATTTAGTTGATGTGCGAATTCTTTTACAACAACCTTAAAAATAAATAGGGCAAGACTATATCTTTGCTTTGTATGGATGCAGACTCTCTTTTGTATTTATGTCGACATAGAAAACTTTTACATAGACATGAAGGATGCCATCAGGTTCTAGATAAAAAACTTTTACATAGACATGAAGGATGCCATCAAGTTCTAGATAGAAAATGTTTACGTAGACACCAAGGATGCCATCAAGTTTTAGATAGAAAACTTTTACATAGACAGGAAGGATGCCATCAAGTTCTAGATAGAAAACTTTTACATAGACATGAAGGATGCCATCAAGTTCTAGATAGAAAACTTTTACATAGACATGAAGGATGCCATCAAGTTCTACGACAGTAATGACTATCCCATGGAAAATATCTATGACATCCCTTAAGCGAACAAAAAAGTTGTTGGATTATTCAAGGATGAACTTACTGGTACAAAAATAAGAGTTTTGTAGGCTAAGGGCGAAAAGGAATTCATCCATGACTGACAAATATGAAAAGAAAGTTTGCAAAGGAATATATAAAAAAATGTGTGATCAAAAAGATCATGAAATTTAAGAGATTGCTTGTTCAATCACAATAAAAATTACCATGAAATGATATTACTACGATCATATCATTTTCATCGTTTTAAAGTTTTATCTTGGATAGATCGTTCACAGGATGTAAGCCTGTTTTGCCTTTCATACCACGATCGTATAGTAATAATTCAGTCAGACATTAAAATTATGGTATATTTGAAATGAATCAGAAATCACTACAGATATACTTGGGTTCGTTGTGATTGTTTTAGTACAATTTCTTTCCACGATAAACAAGCCTGATAATCAGTTCAGAGATAAAAACATCTCTATAAAACTGTTCAGATTTGACTGACATCTTCTGCACTGACATCCCTTCACAAGTCCAAAGAACTATGACGCACCATTTTGCTCCTGATATAACCATTTGACCTTGTATTTGAAAATAATATGTGAGGTTTTTTTTTTCCAATTTCAACTCTCCCTCATCATTGGAGTGACACAATCAGCCGGTGTCTTCATCCTATTATCAAACAATGATGGACACTAAATTTCTAAAAGTCCTGAACCATCGTCATAGTGGGGACAATCAACAAGACAATCAGAGCTAGCTCCCAAATGAAGATATTCATTGTCAGAAAACTATACCTGGGTGTTGACAACTATACCTGGGTGTTGACAACTATACCTGGGTGCAGTTTTTTGCATCTTATTTATGTACAGTCCCCTACTAGCTGAAACATTCTTCCTTACATATTTTGTGAAAATATTGTCAAAACATTTTGTATCCGAGCAGATCATTTAGCAGAAAATCGGATACTGTTGACTCATGTCGTCGAAATACAGGTCCAAAATGTGAAGCTGGTCTTTCCTCGCTTTTTTCCAATCAGGGCATTCAGAGTATTTTTCTGGTCAATTTTTCAGTTAGCTCACATTCTCTCTGTGGCATTGAATTGGACTTGAAATAATCTCCAAATATTTTCACACAGTCTACACTTTTCAAGTCTAGTTTATCTCCGTAATTAATTTGAATCTTGTATAACGTAGACAGGATTTCAATTTGATCATTGCTGGAGAAATTTTTCAAGCAACCTTAATCGGACATTTTTAAGTTTTATTTGAAAGTACTATTTCTCCACATATGTATTGTGAAGATTATGTCCAGATTTTTCTTCGGGATTACTTTCGCCCTCTGGGGTGATTCGATTTACACTTAAAGGATATCGGGGCCAGTGTTATTTCACTCTTTTTTGCTGATATGTCAGCTACAGGATATATAAGTGCTGATTTATAGTTATAGGCCTCCCTAGCGCCGAAGAAAGGAAAAGAAACAACATGAAAGATAACTACAACAAAGGGTGGATAGAAGGAGAACGAACATCTCAAGATATATGATACAATACGAAATGGTTTACACCTTACAAAAATACATTCAGTAATTAAAAGGATCGGTAGTGATCGGTAAAGGCGAGCGCCTTAGACCACTCGGCCAAAATTTACAAAAATACATTCAGTAATTAAAAGTTACAACATGCATCATGTTGCATCATGTTGAGAAATCGTACATGTATTGTGTATGGTGATTACTAAAGGCACGGCCCCGTTGTTCGTACGGTATTTTACGTGAACCTTATCCCGTTATGTGACTGACACAAGCAACACGTTGCATACTCAACAAACACAAGTAGCACGTGCTTGATACTGAACCGACATAAGTAGCATGTAATGGATACTCTACCGACACAAGCACCATGTGCTGTATACTGAATTGACATAAGTAGCATGTTTGATTTGGTTTTATGGGTTTAACGCCATTTTTCAGCACATGATAGACTATACATGGCGGCCAGTATATCTGGTGGAGGAAGAACCTGGGAAAATCCCGGGAAGAACCACCGACCCACGGGAAGCTACTGGCAAGTTTTCTCACATAACCACATTGGCCGAGCCCGAGACTCGAACTCACGAGGACAGAGGTGAGATGGCAGTGATCGGTAAAGGCGAGCGCCTTAGACCACTCGGGCACTCGGGGCCCTAGCAGCATGTATGGATACTCTACCGACACAAGCACCATGTACTGTATACTGAATCGACACAAGTATCATGTAATGGACACTCTACCGACACAAGCACAATGTACTGTATACTGAATCGACACAAGTATCATGTAATGGACACTCTACCGACACAAGCACCATATACTGTATAATGAATTGACACAGGCAGCATGTACTGGATACTTTATTGACACAATCACCATGTACTGTATACTGAATCGGCATAAGTAGAACGTAATGGATATTCTACCGACACAAGCACCATGTACTGTACACTGAATCGACATAAGTAGCATGTATTGGATACTCTGCCGACACAAGCACCACTTACTGTATACTGAATCGACACAGGCAGCATGTGCTGGATACTTTATGGACACAATCTGCATGTCAACCGACGCGAATGCCATGTGCTATATACTCTACTGACACAAGCAGTAGGTGCTGTTTACGCAATCGACACAAGCAGCATGTGCTAGATGCTATACCAAACAAGTTGCATGTGCTGCATTCTCAATCGATAAAAGTAGCATTTTCTGGACAATAAACCAATACAAGTAGCATGTACTGGACACCAAACCGATACAAGCAACATGTGCTATATACACTTCTGACACAATTTGCATGTACTCGTTACCCAACGGACACAAGTAGCATGTACTGTAAACTCAACCGACACAAGTAACATGTACTGTTAATCGACAAAAGTAGCATATACTGTAATTCGACACAAATAGCATGATCTTACACTCAACCGACACAAGTAGCATGTACTGTCAATCGACACAAGTAGCATGTACTGTCAACTGACACAAGTAGCATGTACTGTCAATCGACACGAGTAGCATGTACTATCAATCTACACAAGCAGCATGTATTGTCAATCGACACAAGTAGCATGTATTGTCAACTGACACAAGTAGCATGTACTGTAATTCGACACAAATAGCATGTACTTACACTCAACCGACACAAGTAGCATGTACTGTAAATCGACACAAGTAGCAAGTACTGTCAATCGACACAAGTAGCATGTACTGTCAACTGACACAAGTAGCATGTACTGTCAATCGACACGAGTAGCATATACTGTCAATCGACACAAGTAGCATGTATTGTCAATCGACACAAGTTGCATGTACTGTCAATCAAAACAAGTAGCATGTATTGTCAATTGACACAAGTAGCATGTACTGTAATTCGACACAAATAGCATGTACTTACACTCAACCGACAAAAGTAGCATGTACTGTAAATCGACACAAGTAGTATGTACTATCAAACGACACAAGTAGCATGTACTCTCAACTGACACAAGTAGCATGTATTGTCAATTGACACAAGTAGCATGTACAGTATACTCAACCGACACAAGCAGCAAATTCTGTATACTCAACCGACACAAGTGTCATGTGCTGGATACTCTACTCACGTTCGCCGTAAGATACAGCATTTAATATAAGATAAATAGGTAGCAGCGGCACGAGGGTTCGAGGCGCCCGGGGGGCAATGTTCTTTAGTGGCGCCCCTACTTTCCTACAGAGAAGAATTTTATGTCAGTTGCCAACATCCCTCCTCCCCGCCCCCTCCTAAATATAAGTTTTGTGAAGAATTGCCCCCGTTACACTAAGGTGAAAGTGAAATACCATGAAAATTTCAGCTGAAAAAATTAAAAAGCTCCCAATGGCGCCCCCGTCGCCTAGCGCCCGGGGGCAATTGCCCCCTCCCAACCCCCTCGCACCGCCCTGTAAGTAGGAGCATTTGTACTTAAATAAATACAAAATCATAATCGAGGTCAGTACAAAAGAGACTCTGTTTCTGTCCTGTACAACGCAATATCGATATGATGCCAATTATGTTCTTGAAATTGAAAGGAGAAAAAAAAAGAAAAGAAAAATCTCACCTTGTACTTTCAAAAGCAAAATTATTTCCTAAGAACGTTAAGAACAGTCAGAAGTATTTGAAAAATGCAACTAATATCCAATTAAAAGAGTGACATTTACCAAAAGGTTTAATTCTAAGATGTCTACTACACCATATACATATTCTAATGCATTAACTATACTTCTAACGCGTTTGAAATTAAAATCCTGACGCGTTAGAAACAAGCTCTCACTTGTCAGAGGTATATTATAACGCGTTAAAATCATATTCTTCCGTATTATAACCTGAAAGGCGTTAGTTTTTTCACGTTTTTGACATGAACGGCTTCTGATAACTCTGTTCCCTACTAGCCCATCAGTTTAACGGATGGGGTGTGACTATTTTAAGTGTAAATAAACAATGTATATACAAACGCCACCTCCGTGTATGACGAAGTAATATTATATCCGGGTCTAAGATTGACAGAGTCATATATAAAAGATTATACAACAATTAAGCATGGTGTAGGAGAGATTGGAAATCATTCGTATGACATTTACCTGTTTTGGTGACATTCATACATACAAACAGACTGAATGGACGACAGAAAAACAGAAAACATAGAATTTACGAGTTGGCATGATCCACATATCGACCACCAGCTGTCAGTAAATTATATTTATTTGAGAATGTCAAGGCGGACTATGTGTGAATTATTAAGTCAATGTGCCAAGAGTGATTATCTAGTCTAACTATGAAGAATTTTGGTCCGCTAATGGTTAGACACCTATATAGTTTTCATCATACACAATCTGCAAATTCAGTTTGTTTTACTTCACCGTCGTTCACCAAATTATCGAAAAAAAATCCGGTATCAGCAGAAATTTTTTTCCTGTAATTTCGTAGAAAATGCTATACTCAGGATTTCGAACGATTTTCTTCCGGTGATTCTTTTATTATGCATACGAGGTAATCAGGGTCGAAGACAAACATTCCTGAATAACTAATTTTATGCCATACATGAAGCATAAAAGTACAAAGAAAGATACAATTGTAAAAATGTTAATAAAAAATCGAATATGGAAAAGAAAAGTATAGTTATGTGTTTTCAAAAATGCCCCTTAATAAATATATCGGAACAGATTGAAGATCAGGTTCGGGATAACAACGCACATGAGGCTGAAAACAAAATGGAAAACAAAGTCATTAGTTACCCAAACACAATATATGTGATGATATAAAAGTTCGTCTACACCAATTGTTATGAAATGGTTTGTACTTTCCCGCCGATTTATAATGAAAGTTATCCTCTCACCACGATTCCAAGAAAGTTTTTGCGGGGAAACTCCACAGACCTAAAAAGTGAGAGTTTGTGAGAGCATGTTGAACTTCTCTTCGTCACAGTGACTTGAGAGGTATCACACCATCAAGGAATTCGGAAAATAGGCTGTAACATTTTTGCGGAATGCAAGAGGTGTCTGGGTTCGATACTGACTGTAACGAAGAGAAGAGAACTCTCAGGATTGCAGACACAGTTATTCTTTATTAAATCAAAACAACAGTATATATATATATATATATATATATATATATATATATATATATATATATATATATATATATATATATATATATACATGAAAAAAACTTGTAATCATTTTACCTAAATATAGTAGAATAGTCTGTAAATAATCAAATAATAAATGAACCAAATCATAGCCAATATATACTTGAGATGTTGTAGGAAACCAATATTTTTTAATCATATAAAATCGTTTTGTATGAATTTAAGTAAATAAACAATTTTGAATGCTAGACCATAAATGCCAAAAAATTTATGTATATAACGTTTAAACTTTGAATATTTCATTTGCAAAATAATTATTGTAGAGCATGAAGTTGGTAACGAAACGCTTTACAATAACAAATTTAATAAGAATAAATTCCTATTATTACATGTACTACACAATCTTAATTAATAGATAAAAATTTCTAACAAAGATAGAATAAAGCGTGACATTCTGTATTTTACATTTCCACACAAAAAGAACAAAATAGAATTGAAATTAATGCGATTTCTTTATTTACAAATATGACATTAAAACGATAGCTACAATGCTTTCAGATACGTATCATTATTATGCTGACATATCATAAGAGAAACGAATTAAAAATCTACAAAGAACAAAGTGGCAAACACTGGAAATTACAAAGACTAAGATAATTTTATACCTGTAATGAAGAGAAAATAACTCCCATTGCAGACGCGATTATGATGTGGTTTGCCACCCGAGAACGCTTATATAGAGTTCCTTGTCAGGAATATGCCAAATTTAGCCGAAAATTGACATTGCGGAAGGGCAACTAACGTAATCCTTGGTACCATATATATATATATATATATATATATATATATATATATATATATATATATATATATATATATATATATATATATATACGTATGTGTATATATATATATATATATATATATATATATATATATATATATATATATATATATATATATATATATATATATACCTATGTGTATATATATATATACCTATGTGTGTATATATATATATATATATATATATATATATATATATATATATATATATATATATATATATATATATATATAAAAATATAGTATTATCACAGTAACGCTATCTTGATTGCTAGATCACGTCGAGTTGTCAGCATTAGAAATCCGGATCATTACGAGACGTGAAGCGTCGAGTCATGATCCGGATTTTTTATGCTGACAACGAAACGTGATCTAGCAATTAAAATCGCATTACTGTGATAATGATATTTTTGTTATATACCTATCAATTTTCAGATAATTTAATAAAATCACTATATGTAGCTGAAAAACACAAGAAATTGCTGATCATTTCAACCTCTTTAATATGAACTTCATCTTAAAGCATAAACCGAATTACTTTTTGAAAAGCTGACATGCACATGAATATTAGTTTTATGAATGAAGCTTATGAAACAACACTCACTCAGTTTGACTACCATCACTGTCAATAACACCAATTCTTCGACGCTTGGGTGCAGCAGATTCACATGTGTGATGTACAGTTTTTGTGCAGTTCTCAAATTTTGCATCACCGAAGATTTCACCAGCTGAATGACTCTGGAAGTTTCTCTCCGAGGCCAGGTTCATAGCGGTTGAACTGTTTCTGGTGGTACATTGTGAGAGGCTCCGATGGGAACTTGACATGGCAATGACAACATTATTTTGTCAGTTATTTACATCAGGATCGGACACATTGTTGGAACTTGATGATACAGATTTATTGCAGAGAACGTTACTCATTTATAATTTCAAATTCATCCATCATGCGGGAAACTCACTAACGTTACCAGTTATGAACTTCCGTAAATTGGTTGTACTGTACAACTGTAATGTTTTGGTACGCGATTTCCGAATGTGGTCTTGTTTCAGACGAATCTTTTGACTATACTTTACCACTTCAAATAAAAGGAATTATTTTTATTATTGTTGTTGTGACAAAAACATGGTTTAGACCTTTCAGATATTTTACATATAACGCAAAGTTTCTTAACTAACGTCGCTGTGAAAGCTTTGTTTACTGCTAGTGTTGGCATTCCGTCGCTAGGGGCGCTGCTATTGTCACCAGGAAACCTCGAGGATAAAGTAGTTGCAGCCTCGTTTGAGAATATGGTGATATGGAATTAGACAACGATAGTATCGTTTTCCTACTTATAGGAAATGACGGTAAAGTTCTGTCTCTTTCTTGGGTAGAAAATTGGTAGGTATATAATAAAAGATGTTATCACTCAACACATTCCTAAGTCAAGGTGGAATAAAAGGCACCTGATCCCGAGACAGAGTTCACGTTTCTCCTACGTCACATAACGGATGTTATCTATATTGACGTAAAGGAAAATGGAACAAAGTCGGTTGACTTTCTTCATTACGTTACCAGTATTATCTGTCCTAGACTGATAAAGAACGGAAGAGGGCTCACTCACCTCTTGCACTGAAAGCAATAATATGTTCCCTCAACATTCAACCAATATATACATTCTATTTTACACAAATTATAGCAAATTCAGTCATACCATATCCGTAAAAATAATGGAGTGCTAGTAGCTTTCGTGGATTTGTAGGCAATGTTGTAATACTCGAACCTACCTTGTGGTTTCTTGCTGTACAGTTTGTGGCATGTCGGTTTGCCGCAAAATATGCTGTTTATTCCTCAAGTTTTTGCGCACAAGATGTATGCATACGTGCTATTGAAATGTAAAGTACAGTACAAAATCCTCGCGCTTTTCTCATTATTTCCCTGCGCCCTCCCCCTCCCCCCACCCCTTGCCCTGCTGCATCTATTTGAACTATCGTAAGAGAAAAAACCAAGTTTTTAAGTTATCTTAAACTGTGTAGAAGGAGCTGCGCGATATTACGAATACACGCATGCACGCACTAAAAGGTGCAATGAGAAAATTGAGTACATTTTCATTTGTCCAATGACATTGCTGTTTGAACTTCATCTAATTTGGATAAATCTCGTGACATACCATTTTGAACCAAAAACACGTAACAACGGGTACACCTTGCCTCTGCTGCAGAGTGGAATTTCCCTGTGTTTTTCGCATTACTTTAGTCCCCAGTTTCCATCCTAGCAAAACAGCAACGTAGTTACACAAATTTCCATAAAAAAAGCTTATTTTCACATGCACGTGTAATTAAAATAACAGAACTTTGCTAGACGTCATGCAGCTTCATGAAATGTCAACATGGAGGTGCGACACACACACACACACACACACACACACACACACACACACATACATATATATATATATATATATATATATATATATATATATATATATATATATATATATATATATATATATATATATACACACACACACACACACAAATATACACCAGCAGACATAGTGGAAAGTGCTATCCCTGGATCACACATGAGGATGCATGATAATATACTCGAATAAAAAAATTCTTTAACCTGTATGATAATATTCTTTCTCACTATGTACGTTCGCTCTATATTATCACGCATCCTCATGTAGGATCCAAGGATAGCACTTTTCTCTTTGTCTGGTGTATATTTTTTGTACCTATCTGTATTAATTTCTATATGCTTTGATTTCTGTCATAGGAATCTAGCGCAGTGACTGTGTATTTATATGAGAGTTTAATTACTGGGTGTGTCTGTTACGCACGAATACTCATACCAGCGGGTGACTCATACCAGCGGGTGTATGTTCCATCCTTTCTTGGGATGTGTGCATGACCGAGTCGGTATTGGGGTTGGTGCGTGCAGGCAAGGTGATTGGTGCCGTAACCCGCGATCCCAGGTTCCAATCCCAATAAAGACGAATAATAAAATTCTTTAACCTGTATGATAATATTCTCTCTCTCTCTCTCTCTCTCTCTCTCTCTCTCTCTCTCTCTCTCTCTCTCTCTCTCTCTCTATATATATATATATATATATATATATATATATATATATATATATATATATATGTATATATATATATTCTTCTATTACTGCATATCTCGCAAGTCTTTTCTCTTGATTTTTACAATAAAATAAACACCATGAAATAATTGTTTAAATAATTTATACGAAAACAAAAACTGTCTCAAACAGAGTAATCATCGCGGCTTATTCAGGTTACAATTCCATAAAGCGCATTATATGCCTTTATTAAAATTCATATTAAAAAAACGTAATTATTTGCAGTATATTTCATATTGTTACAGTATATTTCATTATGTTACAGTACATTCCATTATGTTACAGTATATTTCATTATGTTACAGTATATTTCATTATGTTACAGTACATTCCATTATGTTACAGTACATTCCATTGTGTTACAGTATATTTCATTATGTTACAGTATATTTCATTATGTTACAGTATATTTTAGTGAGAAAAAAGAAAAAGAAAAGTTCGTTGTCTTGTTCAGATATTTCATGGAATCATGTACTTAATCGAACATAAGAATGTGAGAAAGAGGCCGCAAGCCAATACTACATATCAAGCAACATAAGATAACGTTGGAACAGATCACACACATACAGCTGGTAATATCATACTAACAGTTGTAACCCTGATTACCCAAAAGTGTCATATATTAATATTAGAAACAACGCAATAAGTAAAATCAACTATAACAACTTTATTTAGTATTTCAGGCCGCCGGCCTATAATACATATCAAACATCATAACATAACGCAGAAACAGAGCGCACACAAGCAATTGCAAATTTTGAGTAATAAGGATCACTCATTTTAAATTTGGGGAAAAACATATAATTATACATGGAGTACTAGGGTCAGTGTTACTGACATCAGAGCCGTTTAAAATGTCATCAAGTCTGTATTACTAGATTGATGTGCTAATATGACATACAGCGGAAACAATCAAGAAAGATCACAGATCAATACTTTCTTCTATAAGCTAGTTGTATTTTGAGACAGTAATTACCTACATCCTTAAACAAATAAGGACAAACACATACATTTTTGTTAATAATGTATTATTTTGACAGTATATATATATATATCACAAGCACAAAAGTGTGTCAATTTTTTCAAATAGAATTCCAACTTTTACATCTGTTATATTGAAACCATATAATCTCTCTCTCTCTCTCTCTCTCTCTCTCTCTCTCTCTCTCTCTCTCTCTCTATATATATATATATATATATATATATATATATATATATATATATATAAAATCTCTTTTTTCCATACAAATAATGTTTTATATTAAACAATGTCTCTTGAGTAACAAGTTTAATTAGCTTATCTTATAACCTTTGCACTACATAACAATAACGGTGCAAAATAAAGAAAATTCCTTTGATACAAATTACAGGTGATGTGCATCATTGTGAGAACAAAAATACACCTAAAGAGGCCTAATTTTTTAGGTGGGCGGGTTGTTATTTTTTTGCAAGACCGTAAAACCCTGTTTGCCCCACACATAAATTAAACATGGCGCACAAACAATTTATACTGCATGATAACACCGCACATATCGTTCAAGGTAATTCCCATGAACAGCATGAAACAGCACGTGTTGAACATGTGCTCACTGGATACATGGAAAAATGTCATCGGTAATTAACCATTTTGAACTAATGAGTATTGTTCTAAATAACATCCATAACCAAATAAAGACAATCACATATATTTAGTTAATAATGTATTTTTTTGGCAGTATATGGAATTACACATTTAACAATTTATCACAATCACAGAGGTATGAACAGTTTCTCAGGTAAAATTCCAAAGTTGTACACTTTTTATATTAAAATCCACTTATTTTTTCCACTCGTAAGCCCTCCAAGATAAATAAATGAATTGTAAAGAATAAAAATTAGAATATATGAATACTTATATGTAAAAACACGCATGGCATAAGCTCCAAGGACATACCTGTATTATCAAGAAACTCTTGTAGTAATGTAGTACAAATAAATGAACAGTGCAAAAGCATGGAAAACTATATATGTCTATACGTATATATCTATTTACATGTATACATATTAATAAAATACACTATATAAGAATATTTAACAGTACTCGGCAGTTAAAAGAAAGTAATGTACATATCAACATGGTGATCAATTGGAGAAGGTTTGACATAATTTATTATACCGCCGTTACTAGTGAACAATAGAGTTCACTATAATAACAACGTCCGAGACGAGCAACAGGGCTCGGGTGTTGCGAAGGAAGGCTCCATGACATAACGGGGTGTCACTGTAGAGACGAGGATATCTAAAAAATTTTGATAAGCCTCCATCAGTAGTATGTTCCAAACAAAGTATGAAGAATGCAAAAAATATTGACAAGCTTATAAATCCCCTTAATCTGTAGGTGATTAGACCCTGCTTGCTCCATACATAAATTAAACTGACGCTTGAAACCAGGCAAAACAACCGATTTATACTGCACATATCGTTCAAGGAAATTCCCTTGTACACCATGAAACAGCGCATGCTGAACAAGTGCACACTGGATACCTGGAAAAACGTTCTCGGCAATTAACCATTTTTAACTAATGAGCATTATTCAAATTTACGCAGTTGATGCCAGGTAAATCAAGTTAAGAGATTATCATACAGGTAAGTCTCTCTCTCTCTCTCTCTCTCTCTCTCATTTCCTTCTCAAGCGTATGACTTCTTGTCTCTGTCATTCTTTTTGACGCAGAATAGCTGATCACCTAAGGTCGTGAGAAAATCAAATGAGAAGAAACCCTTTCCCGCCAGTATTTTTGCACGCTAATGGAATGGACATTAATCTCTCTCTCTCTCTCTCTCAATCTCTCTCTCTCTCTCTCTCTCTCTCTCTCTCTCTCTCTCTCTCTCTCTCTCTCTCTCTCTCTCCAGAGTGACAATTACAAATTTTGCATATAATACGCGCTTCTATCCGCTGTTAAGGAGCAAAATCCGCATTTAAAGGAAATCACATATGAAATTCGATAGAGGTAGACAAAACTTGATGTGTCTATTATTTTAATGGTGTTTATTGAAAATCAATGCATGTGGACAGGACTTTCAGGCCACTTTTCTTAGTTATTTTTCTATCGCTTATACCACCACTCTACAAATCAGTCATATGTTACTGGGCTTATTCCAGTGAAAGCCTTCCAAGTCACGTGTGACTTGTAATTACTACATTATACTTAAGGGATTTCAACTGAAGTGAATTGAATCTTTCTGTTCTTATCGCCGCACAATCTCTGATTACACGCGTGTTAGGAAATTTTTCGCGAAAACCTGTGGTATGTTTTCGTCTTTGGCTTCACGAGATAGCCAGGAAAGGGATAAGTTCATCCAAATAGTCAATCCATGCATTCAATATATCTTCACAGGCTGTAATTGAAATGCGGAATCTGAATGCCAAAACTTCACTCAGCAAACATAAACAAAATTTTATCAGCAACATTAAAAGCTCATCAATGATCTTAAGTGATCTTGGTCTGTTTCCAGACGTTTTCTTGGATCTTCTTCCAGTTCTTTTCTCAGCATGTTCATTAACTTCATAAAAAAATGCCTAAAATATATCACTATCTGGAATGCTAGTATGAAGGCCACTACCGCCTTTGTTTATGGCACTAAACAGACCTTTTCCCACCTCATCATAAATGTCCTTGCGCTAGCGCAAATAGTTTTTGTATGTCATCATCATTCATATTCTCATATATCAAAAGTGCTAATGTTACATGAACTTGATTATCTACTACTTTAAATGATGATTAGATACAGCAGTCTACACTTTTGAGAATCCAAGTCTCATCAGTCTGAAACCACCCCGAAAGGGCTGCATGTTGCCAGGTGTCAGTTGTTTCGGAGCATATTTAGGCAATAATTTGAACGGTTGAGTAACCGGCAACTTGCATTTGAGAAAAGGATGAGCTTCCAAACAATTGAAACAATTGTGTTGGTATTTGCATGATAGCCCTGCAGAACAGTGCAGACCTTTGTGGTGGTTAAAACAGGCTCCCTTTGGGGGAGTCAGTTTGGAGGCTGAAGATGGTGTCGCGGCATTGCTGGAAGCTGTTTTTTCACCCATGCTATCCAGGACAGATCTTAAGTAAAGTTCAAGGTAAGTGGAGCCCCATTTGGCCTCACCCCTCTCAATCAAGCGTCTAAACTGCTCATCATAATAACGCCAATGAGCTCTGCGCTCCGCTAACTTCATGACCACTTCCATGTGGTGTGACAACACAGTGCACAACATGGGGGATTTCATGCAGATTATGGTGACAAATCTGTTCCAGGCTGTCAGCCAATGATTGATAGAGAGCGGGGACTTCTTAGCCAACGGGATTAAATTCAATTCAGGTGTGTTCGAAGTGATATCAAACTGCAAGCGGAAGGTATTGTCTGTGGATGGGGAGAGGAGAGTGTGGAGATCTATATACGACCCAGCCCAAATCTGTTGCTTAATTTTATCAGGGATAGAGGATGTGATGTCAATTGAGGTGCTAATGAAATTGGATTGACTCTCTGTATAAGGGGTTGTAATTTGTGTGAACATTTCGTTCCGAGCACTTGTACCTGTGTCAATTTGACCTGTTATGTCCGAGGCAGCCCGTGCTATGCTGGCAGCAACTTCCTGGGGCGGATTTGTGACGTCATTTTCAGATTGAGTGATGGAAGAGGTAGATGGCCCCTGGTGCAATTCTTGAGCGGATGTGGCTGGTTGTTGATTAGGACGGGTCTGCTGTAGCATCTCCAAGATCTTGTCCAACTTGTTGTCTATTTGGGCATTGATCACTGGTGTAATGTGCTGTATCACCTGCTGCGTTATTATGTCCATGGTAGGTTGGTCCAGCCCTGTTGCACCGGGAGACGACCTGGAGTCTTTCCGCTGTGCCTGGCTACTTGACCTCATCCGTGAACTGGTGGACTGCACACGCTTCACAGCGCGCTGAACACCTTCAGATGCCTTGCGTTTTGGGGGGCATGACCTGAGAAGAGAGTTAGAGAACTTAAGGTATTACCCACAGACAGTGACAAAACCCTGGCAAATATGCAGCACGAAATGCTATGCTATACTAGCACACTGGCCAAATTATAATAAATTTTTTTTTTTTTTTTTTTTTTTTTAAGCAAACATGCAATGAGCGATTCGGCAGGTACGGGACCTTACCAGTTATCTCCCAAAAGTAGGCCGATAACAAAAGTAACATACAGAAAGAAAATTGAGTCAGGTACTGGACCTGGCCCGTTATCTCCCAGGGTGGGCAGATAACAAAAAGACAGTAAAAACTGTTCATGGCAGCAACCGATCTCTGACCACACGTGTAACACGTACTAGTAGTACTTAATGATATGTAAAATTTAATGCATAGTTAGGAAATGAGTATAAATGTGTAGGCACTCCATATTATGAGGCTTAAAATGGTTGCCAGGAACAGGGATTACAATAAAGAAAAAAGGGGGTGGGGTTCAGGTACCGAACCTGACCCAGTATCTCCACAATGGCAGACACAAAGTTGGACAGGTACTGGACCTGGCCTGATATCTCCCTCTGTGGGCAGAAACAATGAAATTTAACAGCGTAATTGTTACCAGACATGGCTTATAGCAAGATTTATGACCGCACGATAATACTAACGTTGCAACGAGTCGGCCTTATTTTAGAGCATGCTTTGAGCAGGGCTCCCCGAAGGGATTTATACAGATGCCACTGCCCTTTAGGAGACAAATGAATGCCATCCGAACCAAATTTATCCCTGATATTCGACTTATTGAAGCAAAATTTGTCGTTATGTTCCCAAAATGTTAAGTACTGGTAAGCAGCAGCTTCAGAACGCAAGATGGAATTCACCTCCTTTGCCGTACGACAGTACATTTCTTTGTAGTTCCTATCAGCTGCTTCCTTTGTTGTGTTAATTATACCCGCTACACGAAAATGTTGTAAATCCGCAGGGAATCTAGGCATGAGCTGACAAAGAACAACATGTTTAATACGGTATTTCCTGTGTAGAAGGGTAGTAAAAGTGACTATCTTATGTGCGAGTACCTCTCGTAATATGTCAGCGTTTACGTCATTATCCCCGACGAGAAGAATTACAATGTCGGGGCTTTGTTTGCAGACCTGGCTCATATCATGTCGCAAAATCTTCTCGACTGTACGACCTCCGACACCATATATTTGCACAGCACAAACTTCCGCTATGTTAAAAGACGGAAAGAGTCTAGGATCCGTCCCGGAACGCAAATACCGATGTAACCATTTACAAAGGGAATGCCCGAGAATGAGTGCATTTCTCTTCATTATGCGACGAATAGAATGGATCTATACGAACAGAAGATAAATTGAACTCAGCTGCTCCTTTCTTAGAGTGCGAAAGTAACTGAACTGTAGAATTATAATTACGAAAAGCTGTAAAGAAACAATTACCAATAGAAGGATAGCAAGAAAGAAGAAAAATACAAAAGATATGAGCATAAAATATACAACCTGTATAACCACAAATTCGTTTGCAAGTGACGCTAAGACTGCTTACTAATATATTCTTACACCAAAAGAATATCTCCCATTGGCCGAAAGGGTCACGTGACGTTATTCCAGAGTCTGGTTGACCCCAGAAGGCCACTACCGCCTTTGTTTATGGCACTAAACAGACCTTTTCCCACCTCATCATAAATGTCCTTGCGCTAGCGCAAATAGTTTTTGTATGTCATCATCATTCATATTCTCATATATCAAAAGTGCTAATGTTACATGAACTTGATTATCTACTACTTTAAATGATGATTAGATACAGCAGTCCACACTTTTGAGAATCCAAGTCTCATCAGTCTATGTTGAAACATTGATCATGTTACAACATGTTTGACTGTACTGACTGACATTCGAAATGTCTGGAAGGCCTATTCAATAGTCATGTTACTACATGTCTGACTGTACTGATGACTGGCATTCGAAATGTTTGGAAGGCCTGTTCAATAGTCATGTGACAAACATGTCTGCCTGTACTGATGACTGGCATTCGAAATGTCTGGAAGGCCTGTTGAATAGTCAGTCATGTAGTATCACTGACGACTTAAGGAAGGAATCTGTAGCCACAAACGATACATTACTGTATGAAACATCATTGGATGAACTTAAACAGTCATTTACTTCTTTGTTTTTTGTTTTTTTGTTGTTTTTTTTTTTTGTTTTTTTTTTGCACTCATATGCCACATTTGAGACAATGTCATGACTTTGGTTCTCATCTAATTTCTGTAATAAAAACAAGTAGATCCATCAAAATACACGTATCACAAGGAAGACCTAAATCTACTGTTGCACAATCTGCCAGCATAGCAAGATCTACACTTTTAGCTAAAATTAATATATAGAACAAACAACATTAACTCTGATCTGCTGATGCACTATGAAATAGCAATCCGTGTCAGTGCTGTTTATAGTTGTGTTCTGATGTGCAAATATGGTACATGTATCATGTTGATGTTACTAATGGCAGCAAAAAGCATTTTACATTGCAAGAACTGGATCAAAGAAATAATTAGTATTGTAGCTACATGTTATATCTGAAAAGTAAATGTCTGAAAAGTGAATGTCATAAAGTCAAATACATGGGTAATTTAGCAATTTAATAATTTGATGATGCAAAGAAGTAGATGTAAAATGATGTAAAATGATGCTCTGTAATCAGCCCCTGGAACAGCCGTGGCAAAAACTTTTTCGACGGGTATTAATACCGTGAAAAAAACTTTTTTCGAAGAGTATTAACACCAGGGGACGGGTATTAATAGAAGTTTTGTCTCAGAATCTATACGAGGCGGGGAGTTCGCGGAGACTACTATTACCGGCGGCTTGCCACCCCTCCCCAAGCAAGCAGCGGAGACACTAGATAATTAGTTGGCTTACAATGACAATTTAGAGGTGCCGTAGTATGACCTTTTGCTTAAATGTGCACCGGATGCTTTCTTATTGATGCTTGCGTGCATTTGGCGACTTTGACTGTGGCGGCCTTGGTTGTAGTTGGATTGGGATATGTACGCATCAAAGCTTGCCCGTCAGAACGAAAATGTTTACAACAGTATTGGTAGTTCACGATTTTCTACCGCAGACATTCAGGCCATATTGAATAATGGAGATAGAGCGTGTGGCGGCTACGGTTCTGTAAAAAATGTGATTAAAAAGAAAAGGAAAAAACCCTCAAAATTAGGCCGTTTTGGCATCGCATGGTTTGTTCGCCCGTTATTAAAAGATAACAATGGGGGTATGCCTTGAGCCAGAAGGCTGTTGTTCCAACGGTTTTGTTGCTTTCGTGATTCCTGTTCTTTCGACGGACAAAACACAGATTATTATGAATTTCCAGCGAGACATTTCATAATCTCCTCGCAAGCTTCGGCTCTTCCGCGGGCTAATAATTCGTTTTTACCCACTTGGTCAATTTGAACAGAAGTGTTTGCCTTGTGCGCGTTAGACTGTAGTTCGTTCTTCATGGCTGTATATTTGTCGAGTATAAACTTGAGCTCTTTTTCAGAGATGGCTCGCCAAAACTCTCGCCAAGAGCCACAACCAGCGAGCCTTCTGTTCGTAGGTTTAGTGGGGGTTTTTTTTCTTCTGACCCATTGCTGTAATGCGACAGGGGATATCTTTTTCGAAGATCCCACGTTTTTTCTGTTGGTTAGACGAGCGATAGATGGCGCTACATACCCCGAAAGGAAGGTTATTGCCGAGGGCTTTCGCCAAATGCCACATTGTCATTGTAGTAGCAATCGCGCCCGGGACCCTCTCCTCCTCCTCCCCCGAGGCAGTACTTTTGGCTGTTGTTCTGAAAGCGAAAGCACAATTACTCTTGGCTGACCCCGGGTTGGCTTAGAGCGTTTAGAGTGCTCTCAGTACTCAGGGTCTATCTGCATTGCATCCTCGTTCCATCCCAATCTGAACCGGTACGTGTCAACCCCAAGTTGGCGCGGATACTCTTTCAGCAGTGGTTTGTATTCCTTGTTGATGTCAGGCATTTGTTTTGCGAGCTGTACCAATACTCAGTCATCGATCACAGGATTGGCAGGCGATACTAATGATTCGTGTTCCGTGTCTATGTTTGGTTGCTCCCCCAAGACTTTGCGAAGTATAGTGCGAGTTCTAATTGCGAAAGCCAAAGATGGTTAGAGTGGGTAAGAATCCTGTCGGCTGTTTGTTGACGTTGATACCCTCGCACATAATGGTGTCTGGCAGCAAAACATAGACCTAAAGCTAGTTGCAAGGCTTTTATGTGAGGTGTTAACCGGAACGGCAGTACTGCCATTATGTGCCATTAAGGCCCCGTTTATACGGATTGAAAGCAATGTCCACGTTCCTTTATCGCGACTCCCGTAGAGGTTAATGAAGTAAAGACTGGCATCTGTGACGGTGATAGTGTTGTTATATTTGCTGCGTGTAAAACCACCAACGTTTTGAAAGTCGTGCGTTGAATTCCAGCGATAGAAATCAGATGCATTTATTGCCTTAACCCAAACAAGTGATGTGAGTCTGTTGGCCGATAATGAAACAACCTTTAAGGCCGAACCAGTGCCTGAGCTGGCTGCGCTAGCACTGCCCGCCTCGCTGCAAAGAGTTTCAGCAGTTGGGACGACATTAAACGGGAGCGATAACCCGAGGAGGATTGCCGCGCTGCCAAAGAAGAAGTCAGGACTGGGTAAACTCATTGCGTGTGCGTGTTAGTCGCACTCTTTTAAATCAAAGGCTTACCGGTTTATGTTTTTCGTCCAGGATGAATTTATGGATGTTGTATTCACACAGTCTACAGCAACGTGGCCTGTCACAGGAAACAGTACGCGACACCTCATAGGACTCACCACCCACACGAACAATTTGTAGCAGAGCACTGTTCTTTCCGTTCACGATGTCTCCTGTGGAGTTTATTTGGTCGAGGTGAACATAAAGCCGCGGGATGTTAATAAACTCTGGGGGATTGGGCGCCGCGTGCTTGCCTGTTCGTAAATCCGAGTGCCTTCAAATTCAAAGTGGTAGGCGAGATCGAGGAGATTGAGCTGATAGTTTGGGTCAGTGAGGGTAATGCTGACCCGCCCGGTCGCCGCATTGTAGTCTGCAGTCATTCCAGGAATGAAAGCCTGCATTACTTTTAAGAGTGTATTCACGTTGTAATACCCATTGAGAACGGCAACGGCTACCGGCCGGCTGTTTGGGCTCGGGTTCACAACAAAACTGTTGTTACTAAGCTCAGCCGAAATATTGTACCATCCTGTGCTGTACGAAATCTCTCGAAGCGCAACATGTGTATGGGGGCCTGTGGGGATCACCTGTCCTAGACCGACTGGCTGAAATAGAGAATTCGTCAATGCAACATTCATTGTTAGAACCAGCACTGCGGCGATTGTATTGCCACAAGTACTTCGCTTTAATAGCGACGCAAACTATTGCGTCGTCGGCGTCTTTAACTATAGCGATGTAGAGAGAGAGAGAGAGAGAGAGAGAGAGAGAGAGAGAGAGAGAGAGAGAGAGAGAGAGAGAGAGAGAGCACATATTTTACTTAACCTTGACGTGTATATCAACCTTAACGTGTATGTGCGTGATGGTGTTTCGTTACGGACCAAATATATTGACATAGCTGATACGTACGTGCTGCCGCACGTCCAGCTGAAGAATGTTGTTGACAATGGGTTATCCAGAACGACAGAGGGCAAGATGAAGTTTTGGCAAAATCAAGTGAACTTTGCCTTTTGGTGCGCGAACACCGGTTGTCGCGTCAGCGTTTCGCAATAATCTGTTGTCTGCTAGAGCAATAGGGTTTCCAGAGATGGTGCACGGCTTTTATCGGTTCCATGCTTACTACCATGTGAGAAAGATTCTGATTCAGCTGCGATGTCTCCTTTCAGACGAGACAGATTGGAATGCGTTTGGAAACTTCATCGACATGGTTGCCGACGAGCTCTTTTGAGTTTAATGTTGATAATAACAGGAACTGGCGGCTGAGGCATGGCCCAAACAACGGCCTTTGCACGATGCATATCAGTCACCTCCCCGGGGGTGGGGATGGCAGCCCATTGAACCGGCCGTGGCATGTGGGAAGGCCTAACCCACATATGTACCTAACCCCACATATTGGACTCCGACCATTATACGTTTGGAGAGCTGGCAGGCGGCAAACAGCAATTTACATATTTCGCACAGGACGAGGACGACTAAAAACGGCTTTGTGTATTTCATGATGGACAGGTCGCAAGGCTTTATCTGAGCCGGGATAGAACGTCTCAATCAAACCGATCTAGAGTTTGTTTGGGCAATCCCGGGCGCTCAAACCCAAAATGTTTAGCTCGATAGTGGGATTAGGAAAGGCCTTTAATGTACAAAAACAGTTTCTTGCAAACGTAGAAGCAAAGGTTGCCCACGACGAAGACGCACCCGATTGTTACAAAAGTATCAGAAATTGCACGGGCACACCAAAAATAAGCTAGATTATGCCCTTGTGAGCAGTCTTTACATGATCCCAACTGACATGGAGCTTAAAGTTGGCACCTATGAGGGGTATAAAAATGTGTTTCTTATGGCAGATGAAGACATGGCGGTATGCACCAGTGCCGATATCAATTCGATAAGGATGCCTGCACAAGTGTCTGCACCAGCGCAAAGCACAAAACAACCGCAACCAAGAAAGCACGAAGAGATTGGCTTTGACCAGTCTGCGCAATGTGCGACAGCAGCAGAAACTAGCACCATACAAAAAGTGCAGGCATGAAACCGAAGACCACGATGCTAATTCAATGACACTAGTTGTGAGCGATATTGCAGTGGGGCTTGTGGCTATTTGCTTTCTCCGCCCCTGAAAGACGAACACCCTGTCCGGCGCTGCCCTCGCTCTCGCGTTGCTGTCATCACATGTCCGCTTAGCGAGAGCGGATCACAGCAAACAAAGCAACCGCCATCGTGATGGCAAGCACCTCCACATTCCTGGTCAGATAGCCAATGGTAGTGCCAGCCGTTTTTAGGAGGAATGACGTAATAGTACCAATGAAGCCGGACAGCGCAGCCAAAGCCTTTTCTCCTAGTGTTTTCAGCATCTGAGTCAGCCGCCCCAGATGCTTTTTACCCATTCTTTTGCCCCGCTGGAGTCAGGTTTAGGTGTCGATGCGACGGGTGTTATTGTTTTACCGCCTCACAATCGTACTTACAATAAACCCCAGCGCTGATGGTCTCATGAATAGCGGTAAATTGATTGCGAAGTTTTCCTCGTAACTCGTCGGCCACCTGGAATTGCGCTTCGAGTGCCTACCGCAATACGAACTTGTCTCTGCTCGCTCTCTGTTTCATCTTGCGCTTCACGCATCATTTTTACCTCTGCAGCTTTATCTTAGCGACGGTAAGCGAAAGCGCATCGCTGATCGTCTGAAGTGCCTTGTTTAAGCCAAGATCTTCTCGCATTGAGTGGCTGTCAGGGTTCTATGCCGCCGCTTCTTTGAGCGCCGTGTCCTCGGATTTTGCCGCAGCGAGGAGCTCGGTATCTGTCATTGTGACTAAGTCGGTTGATATCACTTCTTGAACTGCGGCGAGCTTTCTTTGACCTTCAGATGACGGTCGCTCCTTGGTGAAACCCAGCGCTCGGACAAACTAAACACCCCTTTGCCTCTGTAGCCTGGGCAGGGACAAGAATGTACATGGGTCGTTTTTATATGTTAGCAAAATCCGGTTCCGCTTTCACTTGCCTGCGAGGATGCCGTCTTGCTTTGCTACAAATCTGAGATCAACCGTGCACTTTTCAAGAATCCCCCCCTCTGTCTTTTTCGATACATGTCGCACTCGGCTAGGCGTCATACAGCCGGCCCAAACAGCGTTTTCCGTCTGTTGTTTTTCTGTTTCATTGGTTTTGGCGGCGATTGTGGCTTCATCTTCCTTGGGTGGAACATCTTCACGGCCATCAAGGTCGGCTATTTCAAACTCATCAGCTATGCTTCGATGTTAAGCAAAATGCTAGTGTAGCAAGCCTTAACTTATTAAAGGAAGGGTACATGAACTCCAATAGAATCCAACTCCTTCAAACTCAAGTGTGTCTAAATATGAAAACAAAACTTGACACATTCCGCTCTATCCTCCGCGCGCTTGGTGTAAAGGGGGGGGGGCTGGAGCACCATAGACCAAAACCAGTCACTTATTGTTAGATTTCACAACCTCCGCAGCAACGATGTCATCGTGCCCGGCACCACGAGATTGGCATTCACAATTGCTTTTAGCGGTGGCTTACTAACGCCAGACGCCAACTGCACGATTGTGAACATGGGCAGTGCCATCGTCAAAAAGATTAGCGTAAAGCTTGAGGGAAACGAACTGGCCTGCATTGACAATGACGATGTCCAGGGTGTCTACAAGGATATCTGGCTGACAGGAGAAGAGCGGACTAACGGTGCCTCTCATTGTATACAAAACATCAACACAGCCGCTATACGTGTCGGCGCTGGCAGTGCCGTTGCTGCCGTCCAGCCTGACGCGTTCGAAAGCCACTTCCTTGTGCCGCTTGACTTCAAGCTGCTAAATAACCACATGCCATACTAACAGTCCGCCCCTCAGACCGCCTCACACTTGAGCTGACGTTTAAGGACTACGCCAGGGTGATCCAGAACACTAAGAAAGGGGCGAGCTACACCATCAGCGGTGTCTGTCTGGAGTTCAACGTCGCGACCGACGCAGATCTCGCACGCATGATTCGGCAGCGGTACATGCAATCTTGTACACCAGAATGCTGCGCCATCGCAGGACAAGAGCGACTGTACGTGGAACATCAACCTAAACACGGCAGCAAAAAGCATAAAGGCGATAGTTATGCTCTTCGAGGACCTGATACGCAGCTTTGATTTCGCTTGCGATACTGAGTATTTCTACAACCCTCTTATCGACAAGGTGACGATCGAGGGCGTCCGAAACCAGGTCTATGCCCACGGTCAGGCGCGATACCATCAGTGGGAACGGGTCCTAAACATACTGGTGATAGAGTCTATCAAGGAAACGGTGCTAGCGGAGATCGATGTTGGTGTATTCTACCAAAATCGGTTTGCCCTTGTCATCGATATGAGGCCAGTGGAAGAGCACACGCTCCAGGGGCCAGTAAGGCGCGTCGAAAGTGTAAGCGAAGGTGTAAAGTTGAAAATTGGAAAAACGACCCAGGCAGCAGGCGTGTTAAACATGTACTTGTACATCATCATGGACGCACAGCTCAACATACAAAATGTCTAGTTTTGTGTCAGCCATCTATTGCCCTGCACGATTTCTTTGATGCATTACAGCCACACTGCGCCATGATCGTCGGCCGAACTGTTAGGATCGGCATTTAAGGGCCACTTTGATTTTATCGTCATCATCTACCCTACAATACACTTTAACAAGGCGTACGATAGATCGTGGGCCTGCGGCAAAAAAGACGCTGGAGTATTTCTGGTCAACCCTGAGGGCCATGATCTGGATGCCCTGGTTTGTGCGGTCGCTTAAAAGTTCGAGGAACCACCACTCTGTTTCTGGTCGACGATTGCGCCTTTATTTCTGACTTTCTGCAAAAGGAAACAGCCCTTACTAAGTTCGCCTATGTCAGCCGCCATGCCGGCATCAATGTGTGGGTCATAACACAAAAGTACAACGCCACTGCCCGTGATTTACGCCAGCAGACCTCGTAGATAGCCCTCTTCTATTGCAAAGACGAAGATTCATTTAAGGACACGCTGAAAGAAAACGATATCATTGAGGCCTCGCGTCGAGCGGAGGCCTATGAGTTTCTTAGAAAACGAAAGTTTAGGATAGCTACTTCTGCGTACAGACCCACCAGTGTCCTACCAGTTTTTTTCCGCTTGCGACTGTGTGTGATGTGGCTGCTTCATATTTTATGCATCGCCAGCCACGCTGTAACACTTGTGGCCTTAGGCTACATGCTACTTAGAGTCAGGCGATAAGTGAACCATACCCAAAATTTCATGAGAGCCATAGCGGAAGCTGTGAGTTACCTTGATATTGAGGAGATGCTACATGGGTTGGCAACCAAGCCGGAAGGCACAACGACAGCCATTAGTGAAACACTAGCACATCAGCGTTACCGCCTGTAGGAGCTAGTGGCTTCTGGAACGGCGAAAGAATGCATAGGCCTCTTACCTTTGACGGGCCTAAAGACGATGAGAGATGAAGAGGTTGAAAAAAAAACATGTTCCTTATACGAGGCTAAATTGGGGGCCAGGATGACTGCTTCGCTGGTGTCGTCTCTACTTGGCTTGTACAATTCAGTTGTGAGCCACTTTCTACCCATCGACAACCGCGAGCACTGATCCACTCATCCAGGCTTTTTGTAAAGCATTAGCAGCCACCTCTGCCTCATGTACGGCCCGGTACTAGCGCCAATTGCAGCTGGTATGATAATATACAGGCATGTTGAGATAAACCAGAGTACAAATATAACAAACGATGAGTACGACAGCGGAACCGACAGCTCAACCTAAGACTAAAGCGACATTGGAACCGAAAACGGATGCGTCAGCGCAACAATCTCAGGAAGTGACACAAATTACTAAGGTTAAACACACACGTAGAGTTGCTGCTGGTAAAAGACTTTCTGCTATGATGAAATAACAAAGGACTGAGAATAAAGCCGATACTCACGCCGCTCTAGTACAGGCACGTGTCCCTTGGGTCGGCCTAGTTTTGGCAGATGACCTCGCATACGCCTTATTGCGTGGCTCCCCGTAACATGACGCCAAACGTTGCAGGCGCCAGCAGCCGATGTTAGACACATGCCTAACCCTTTTCATATGGAATAGTAGTGTGCGCAATGCAGGTGCAAGATGTTTACACCACCGTATGCCAATGATCTCAGAAAACTTCCTTTACTATCGAGAATTACTCGGCGGCCTTGTGGTTAGGTATACAATATTTACCAAACTCTTGGTAAGAACAAAACAGGCCGACCTTGGCAACCTTGACTTCGAAGAAGCAGCAAAGAACGTTACTATCACATCACTTAGCCTTTGGACACATGGCATGCTAATGAAACATGGCATCATTCCTGCTAATATCATCTCGGCTGCCTAATGGAGGCCATCGGTATGATGCTGGGTGGGGCAGTTGTTAACGCATATCTCGATTACCTGAATTAAAGGCAACGCAACGAACAGCTTGCCGAAAGGAATGTCAAGAGCATCATCGAATCTGCACACGAGTACAACCTGGTCGTGACCGATGGAAAAACAGACTACAGCTCACAGATTGGCGATGAGCCTAAAATTTCTGACTTTACACCCCCACCTCCCCGAACAGTAAAACTACTAACTAATGTTAATCGTCGGGAATCTCTCTGCCGTCGGGTATGTGGTCTAAAATAATATAGCTGACAAGCACAGACTTTGTTTTTGCGCTGTCGAGTCAGAGCAGCTCGTTTGCAGACCAATATCTGATGGAACCAGCGTGAAAACGCAATGGATACTCAGCTCAGGGTAATATACTACACCCACAAGATTACTGGAAGGGCGTGAAATCTATCAAAAATCTGACTTAAGCCGCTAAAGTCTCACAAGATGTTGCCAGGGAATGACTCAAGAAGCAAGCCATGTGGCAGCTATACCTATTTGCACCGCGCAAAATCCTCAGACCACAGTTTCATGTTTCAGTCCCAAACCGACATCTTGCTGCTGCCGCAATACAAGGTTGGGCCATACACGTATAAGTATGCACTGACCGTGGTTGATGTCGCCTGTCGTTAGAAGGAGGCCAAGCCCTTGACCACCAAGGAGGCTTTCAAAGTCGCAGACGCGTTGGCACGTATCAGTAAGCGGAGGCCTCTAAGGAGGCCCAAACTGCTGCAGGTTGACCCCGCCAGGGAGTTTATGGGTGATGTGTGGCATCTCTTGGCCAAGCACGACGTGCATGGGCATTGTGGAAAGGTTCAACCATACCGTGAACGAGTGGCTATTTGGGCACCCGTACGCGCAGGAGGTGTTTCCTTTTGAGAGCAAGACTGCACAACGTAGCAGTGAGTGGGTGTAGCGGCTGTCTGCCGTTGTTGCGTCCCTAAACAGCAAGGTAACACGGCTCACAGGTAAAAAAACAACAACAAAAAAACCCCAAGAAAAAATAAATAAATAAATAAAAACAACGTTAAAGCCATTCGTAAAACTGCGGTACGAGCTACGTCTACAGCGTCTGTGACGCTGCCGATAGGCGCAGAAGAGCAACGCATGCCCTTAGATACCATCTTGTGGTAGCTATATGCGCCTGGAGAGATGGAAGGTGGGCAACGCCGTGCTACCGACCCTGTGTGGTCTATCGGGGTGGGGTGTGCACCCTGGCAGCTTGGTTTGACATCCCACGCCAGCTATCTATATACCATCTTTCTGGAAGTGGTTCTCCACGTAGAAGCTTCTTTTGTGTATAACAACAGATTGTGCCTGAAGATCTTCAGCTACCACCTAAGGGTATTCTTTGCCTATGCCAAAGAGCTCGTTGAGGTACTCCTCCACTTTTGCATAGACTTTTAGGAAAAGGACGGCTGCAGCGGACTGGTACTTGGGCGAAAATAACCCGTTCAACCTTATCCTTGAATCAGGCGCCATATAAATATTTATGTCAAACGTTTTTGACGGCCTGGTATTGCAAACTGGCTAGCGATGCCTTTGCCGCCGCCACCGATAAGGTGAGATGGCTCTCCGAAACCTTGGCAACATTGTTAACAGGTGCCTTGAAGAGTAGCGGCAAAACCCTAAGCTTCTCAAGAAATTTGCCCACGGTGTTCTTGGCCACCGGCATAAATACCAGTTACCAGTTATGTATGCTTCCGCAGCGTACGCAAGACGTTTCCTACAAGCTCCTCGACGTTGTGGAGTATATCAACCAAGATTATAATTCGCCGGTGCCACCATCTGTCTTGTAGTGGACATAGGCCCGAGATAAATCGCAATTTGTTCCAAGCTACCACCTAAGTGCATTTTTATTCAAAGCCTAAGAGCTCGTTGAGGAACTCCTCCGCCCAGACTTGTTGTTCTTGTGCTGTTCGGTAGTGGCCGTATACCCACGTAGAGACTACGTCCGGCGCGATCCAATTCTTGGTGTCCAGCGGTTAGAGGCTAGTTTTATTATTGCGGTAACCCCCCATTTTGTGGTGGTCGCTGCGCAGGGCCACCATCTGGTGATGGAACTCCTTCTGCCTCCGTGGTAACACCATATACCTTTCCATGTTGTTTGGGATGGTGCTGATGTTCTCCGTCGAGGCTGTTTCTATGGCCTCCAGAATAAAGTGACCGTCGTAACCGCGCAGGTTATGCAGCACAACTGGCACCTTCATTTTTTTTCTGGGTAGATGCGCAGCTGGAGGTCACATACTTTATTGGCTGCGCCGCGGTACTTGTTGGTAATACAGAAGTGGTATCTTTGTCGTTGATTAGTGTCTTTCCGCAGATGTGGCCGTCTGCTGATTCCTGCAAAGCCTTACGGTCGCCTCCATTCATGATAATATCAGCCGGATTTCAAAACACCTCCTGGATCTCCACATCTCACGCTCGAGACTCTGAGAGAAAGTGGCGACGGCCTCCTTGCCGTGGTATAACACCGGCTCATTGGAGACCCCGTTGTAGAATACGCCTGTGTAGTAGAAGCTACATGGGACCTGATCAGCGATTTTCTGCGTGGTGCTTTTGTCCGGATTACCGGCGGGACCTTCCACTAGCACGTTTGGCTTTGGAATGTAGCTCTGGCCTCGAAACGGGCGGTACTGCGACACGCCAAGATTGAGTACTAAACACTTCACGAAATGCCATCCAGACCCCTCGTGCATGTACGTTTCGATGCGCTTTTGAATTGTGGCGTTGGCTCTGGCAATCAGCTGCTCGACATTATCGATGCGCATTATCGGCGATGTCGCTCCCAATGGTAAGCTGTAACCTTAGTGATGTGGCCCTGCTGGTTTGGTGCAGTTTTCTTGAGCTCTGCCGCAACGTGAGGCTAGACTTCAGGCCACCAAGTTCCCTGAGCTCCCAGCCGATGACGTCCTGCGCGCTAGGAGCCATGTCATTAAGAAACTCCAAAGCGTCGGCTTCGATTTTATGCTTTTCAGGCACAGTGGCGCTGTAATCTTTCACAATCGCGTCGGCTCTGCCCTGCCGCTCTCCAAAGGTGAGCAGGGCCGGCTGGACTTGCTCTAGAGCAGGTTGCAGCCTGGCTAGAAATGGATTAGGAGAGAATGCATCCAGCCTTCCTCTAAGCGCATATTTAAGAAACGTGGTAGTAGACATAATGTTAAGATTTATGATCAATCAAACATTAACCTCTAAATGCATTTTTTTTTGGGCTAGCCGCAGTTCACAAAGAACCTTCTTAAACTGTCTCTTTGCCTTGTTCTTTCTTCGTTTCAGCTTAATTTCCATGGTGTTGCCCCCACAGCTCGTGCAGATTCGAAGATAGGAGCCAACACCAACCCCACATTTCCAGCACGGCAAGATCACACAGCCATTTCTGTTCTGCGCAGCATGAATGCCGCAGTTTTCCAACATAGCTCTCCGAAGTTCAACCCGGTTTTTTTTTTTTTTTTTTTTTTACACTAAACACCATGTCTGAGTGAAGCGTTATGCCCTTTTGCGTATATTTCTCTAAATAAAAACACGCGCCGCCTCTCCGTGCAAACCAACTAATTATCTAGTGTCTCCGCCTCCTCGTATAGTTCCGCTTGGATGCAACTTCCATTAATACTCGTCTCCGTGACTTGCTTGAGGGTTTTGGAAGGCCACCGTCAATTGTAATCTCTGCGAGCTCCCCGCCTCGTATAGACCCACTGGGACATAACTTCTGTTAATACATATCCCCTCGAGCTCTCCATGACTAATATTAATACGCGTTGCAACATTCATTTTTTCTTTTACTATGGGTGTTCCCGGGCCTGGTTCTAACTTCTTATTTTACATCTACTAAAGAAATATAAAAATATAAGATAGAAATAAGGTTTTAAATGGAGTAAGGATTACACAATCAAGAATAATGTGACAAAAGCATAATGAATGTCAGCTTGTAAATATATGTTACTCCAAACTTCTGGTCAACTATTAATGGGGGGGGGGTCAAGTTTTTGCCTGTCATCGTTCAATGTAACAAAAATCAAAATGTCACAAGACTTACACGATGTGTTTGTGAATATTTTCACAATAAAATCATTGAAACCTGGTGACTACTTAGTAAGCCATATCGTTTTAAAACTTTTTAACAAAATATTTTTTATTACCCCAGACATGTACGGTGCCAAGGTTGGTGAGCCGTTGATTCACTGTTTACAAAAATAGCATACTGAGAAACACTTCTATTTATTAGGTTGTAAATTATAAAAATAAGTTCAACAAATTAACATCCACTATTGTCTGAGGTCGAAAAAATACAACAACAAAAGAAGAAAATAAGACAAAAAGGATAGGAATGTAGTAAGCCATGAAGAAAATATGTAAGACAAGCATTTAATTTGTTTCTGTTCTCTATCGAAAATGTGTAAGACAAGCATTTAATTTGTTTCTGTTCTCTATCGAAAATGTGTAAGACAAGCATTTAATTTGTTTCTGTTCTCTATCGAAAATGTGTAAGACAAGCATTTAATTTGTTTCTGTTCTCTATCGAAAATGTGTAAGACAAGCATTTAATTTGTTTCTGTTCTCTATCGAAAATGTGTAGTCTGGGTAAGAATTAATGGAGAGAGCAGCTGTTCTCATAATTAATTCTGTTGTAGTGGAAGATTCTACTCAATATACCCTATTTCTTGTAGAATTTTGAAACTAAATTGTTTTTCTCTGCGATGATGAATTCAGAAAGATAATAGATTTTAGAATTTCAATGAGGCCTTGTAAATTCAACTTATTTGTTGTTTTGCTGGCAGTATATATGTGATATTTAGTAATAAAAATTATACAGTTTAGCGCTTCTGAGTTTTTTGATGTGTAACCAAGAATGATTTGCTGAGGTGAGAATTTATTCTGTTATCCAGTATTTTGCATTAAGTAGTTAGAAAGGATTGTATTTTAGAGTTTCTGGTGCTTTTGAATACAATTTTGCAAATCCGTTTCCATATCTCTGAGCTTTAATTAAAGAAACAGCAATTCCCATTTTGGTCATTTTTGTCTTGATTTAGGCATTAGACCCTTATTAATTTTAAGGGTTGTATACATATCTTTACACTCCTTTGTACTTTTTAATAATATCCTAATATAAGTCGCTATATGCGGGTGAAGTCTGGAACGAACTGGTTTTTTTTCTGGATCTGATAATTATTTTAATACTATTGCAAAGACCTAGATAAAGTAATTGATTTCCATTTTCAATATTAAATTTTGTCTTAAAGTTTTTAAATATACTAAAGTTGACACCGTCAAATGTCACTTATAAACTTCACTCCTTTATTATACCAAGATTTATAAAACACCGTTTTATCTGCAACCTTATTATTTTCATTTTCTCAAATAGGTAGGTTTATCAATTCATCTAAAGAATACAATTTTGTTTTTTCGTAGACTTTAATCCAAGCGCTAAATACATCTCTCAGTACTGTTTTCAAACTTATGCCACAAGACAGAAGTAAAGGGGCAAAGTAGGTTATGGATGTACATTTTATCTTCTCTTACTGATTCCCTATATTTTACATCATGGATGTATATTTTATCTTCTCATACTAATTCCCTATATTTTACATCATGGATGTATATTTATCTTTTCATAGTGATTCTCTATATTTTACATCATGGATGTACATTTTATCTTCTCATACTGATTCCCTATATTTTACATCATGGATGTATATTTTATCTTTTCATACTAATTCCCTATATTTTACATCATGGATGTATATTTTATCTTCTCATACTGATTCCCTATATTTTACACCATGGATGTATATTTTATCTTTTCATAGTGATTCCCTATATTTTACATCATGGATGTATATTTTATCTTCTCATACTGATTCCCTATATTTTACATCATGGATGTATATTTTATCTTTTCATAGTGATTCTCTATATTTTACATCATGGATGTACATTTTATCTTCTCTTACTGATTCCCTATATTTTACATCATGGATGTATATTTTATCTTCTCATACTAATTCCCTTTATTTTACATCATGGATGTATATTTTATCTTCTCATAGTGATTCCCTATATTTTTACACCATGGATGTATATTTTATCTTTTCATAGTGATTCTCTATATTTTACATCATGGATGTATATTTTATCTTTTCATACTGATTCCCTATATTTTACTTCATGGATGTATATTTTATCTTTTCATACTAATTCCCTATATTTTACCATATACTCTCAATTGTCAGTTTGAGCGTGCAAAAGTCAGTTTCAAGGCAAAAGGGAAACCCAACCACCACGTCTTGGGAAATTTCTGGAAAACTTATCCCCCCCCCCCACCCCATGTATATGGTTTATCGACGTCTCGACGTCTTTACAACTTTCTCCCCAAACACTGATTGCATGGTGTGCTTAGGTGATGTCCCTCGTTTATCGGCTAAATGTTCAGAACACACGAAGCTGTTCTTCGTTTATGTGAATGTTTTCATCGCAAGCTAGTATCTTTGTAGCCAAACTTTTCTTAGTCTCTCGTTCGCTGGAGAACGATGATCTTACCATCAACACCTTCTCCAACAAAATGTCAAAGTGAATGGAATGACTGAATAAGTGCACTTATGTCATATTATAGCATGGACCTTCGTGCAGTTACGCTAATTTTCCACCGATCGGCATGGAGTTAAATGAGGGTGAGACTAAATTAGCGTGTCTGGATATAAAATGGATGCAAAGTAAATAGAAGAACGAGTGTACATTCTATGTCGCGTAAACTTAAATTTATTTATTGGAAATTACATAACATTTACGCGAACGTGAATAGTGTGTCATTTATTTTACAATTTAAGTTATCTCGCGCATTAAATTCGTCCGAAACATTAAATCCCAAACCATTTACCTGATACCTTCAACAAAATCGTGCATAAATTGTTTGGAGCTGTTTTTGTTTTCCCCAAGCTAGCTCTGGATTTATGTGCCAGCTATGAAAAAAATAGGCAAACTTTTCTTTTTGTATCGTTGGGTATCCGCATAACCATGTTTATATAGGTCATGGTAAAATTATCGAGTATTTATGTACAGGTAAATAAAGTGTTTGTTTAATCCTTGGTGAAGAAATAATGGCATGCGTTGTTGGATTCATCGTTTATCATTGGCAAGTCTTGTGCGTTTAAAGCCAGGTTGATACTCATGTAAAAGTACAAAACAAACAAAACACCAAACTAACTTTGCAGTGTCAATTTCTCACCAGGTGATGCTCGTGTGTGTTAGGATCTTCGCCCATTACGGAAGAAGATTGTGCAACGGGATAACAGAACATAATTTAACAGTGCGGTAGGTAGTTGTTTTCCCAAAGGCGTTTAATCGAATACAATGGATTTGCGTTTGTAATACAATGTATATTATATGTTATTTTTAAATTTCTCTCTATCTTGTATCAGTTTTTCTGCCAGAATGGTTTACGAACTTCAAACTTTCAACAAATCCACTGTATTTCAATCAAACTTGTACCTGTTACATACAAAATAGGTAATTTTTCTTGCAGACTAATATTCAGCAACTTTTTTAAAAAAAATTTAATCTATCGCTTCATTTGTTTAATTTTGAGTTGTTAAGTCGAACTATATCAAGTCTCAGACACTTTCTCCTTTAAAGTTAAGAATTTGTCAGTTTACTTTTGGTGGATGAGTATGAAATTGTAATACGTATCATTCAGTCTGACTAACGTCTTGTCGTGACTTGAATAATATATGACTACATCTACCGTATATACTCGCGTATAATCGGGTCCATATGCAAACAACATAGACCCAGATCTGCCGTCGGATTATGCGACGGCAGATCTGGGTCTATGAAGTTTCCAGTTGGTGTTAGTTTATACGCGAGTATAGACGGTAAGTCAACTTTCAACATTACCGTGCTCGTTATCTGTGTTCCTCGTCGGCGAGGGAAGGAGCGTCTGTATGGGGTGGGGGGTAAGATAGCGTCTGTATGAGGCGGGGGTAACATGCCACAAATTTAAAGCGACGGTCCAGTTAACCTATCGCCAGAGTAGAGACAGCTCCTCTCATTCATTAGCATAATAGTTTCTGAAAACAATCAAGGATTTCTGTGGACAATAACATCCAGTTAGGTCAGTATAAATTATAAGAATTAACTGAAAATCTGATGCAAATTGGATGAACAGTTTTTAAGTTATGGCCACTGCCATTTCTATATGCTTTAAAGTGACAAAATCACCTAGGTGTCGGAACATTGGACCTAAATATTCCGACAAACTCTCATTGCGGCTGTAATAACTTAATGACTTCCGCATATCTGGCAATAGTAATTGTGATGCGGTCTAATTTGACTGACATGTCGGCGATTCGTAAATTCCACTGGTATGCCTTTAGTCGGTCCCACGGTCTCCTAGCCAGTGTCTTTATCTTATTCGAACTGTCATTATAAAAGTCATGTATGGTGTGCGACTTTTATTTTTTATTCCGTAACATGCGTGTCGATCTGAACCCCAAAGAGAAGACTGGTTTATTTCTCCCTCGTATGTTACGTCGTGAAGCTCGAACTTCGCAAAATATGCATGATCGTAATCAACCAATACATCCATTGATTCAAGGGGAACTCTCCATAAACTAGGTTTTCTTGCAATATTTCATCCGAATTTTTTAATAGCCACGCTTTCGTATGATTCATAAGTTTAAATTGGGTATTTGGGTATACCTTTTTAGGCTATCAATGGCAATGTGCATCAAGACCTTGCATAGGATTCATATTTGCCATGATTCCTTGGATGGGGGAGGGGAGGAGGCGGGAGAGGGGGAACCTGGGATTTTAACAAAAATAAAAAAATCCGGCTCTCGAATACTTTGAAAAAATATTCTTCTTGCCCCGATTTATAACAAAAAGAAAGTCTAATATATCCATTATATTAATTGAAAAAAATACATTAATCTCAGGTAAAACAATATATATATATATATATATATATATATATATATATATATATATATATATATATATATATATATATATATATATATACATACATATATATATATATATATATATATATATATATATATATATATATATATATATATATATATATATATATATATATATATATTGACATGTCATACGGTGAAACCTGTACGTAAAGGACACAAAAGGTAACATGAATATCTGCCCTTTATGGAAGTAAAATATGTAAATGAAATGAAGCAAAGTTGCTCTTAAAGGTTCTTCAATACGGAGGTGACCACTAAGGCAGGGTTTCAATGTACTTGAAAATGTGTACACGCCTCAAACCAGCTGGAACTAACAGGGTAATGCAATAATATTTCTAAAATGGAAATTGTGCTAATAATCAATGCTGGACCCAATCAAGATATCGAAGCGCAGGCAAGCAAGAGATAACCATTTACCCGGCGTCAAACGCTATTTTTCAAACGCGAAACCAGTCCAAAAACTGTTCAAACATTTGGTGAATGAATGCCTATATACCTTTTCTGAAACCCGAGAAGTTTAAATTCTTCAGTGTAAAGAGTTCATGGGAAGATTTAAGATAGCAACATCAGGGGCAACATTTTATAACAATGGTAATTAAGTCGAGTTGATTCATAGGATTTATAGCGACTAAATTTAGTGAAATGGGGGGAGTTTGATGAATTCTAAATCAATCTTCGTTCATTTAAAACAAGATCACGTGTACCCATCCTGAAATTGCCAAGAAACAGTCTGTGGCCTGCCTGCATTTCGACTGCACTAGACATCGGCTGTTCTCACCATATTGACTTTGGCTGTAGTTGTTTATATTCAAGTAACTCGGCTGTTGCCCACTTTGTACGAAATCTCATTCCTTTGGTAGTTGCACAAGTAAATCATTTGTTTAACATTACATTCCTAACCAATAGAAACAACATGTCAATAATCAACTTTAAGTGTCTTTACTAACCTCGAGGGAGCCACGGTGGCTCAGTGATTAGCGTGCCGGACTCACGACCGAGAGGGTTCGAATCCTACAATCGGACCAACCTCGGTCATTTACCGTGGTGTGTCCTTGGGCAAGGCACTTTACTCCAATTGCCTCGGCACTAGATAACCTACTTGTGTTGCTGTGCCGTAAAGCACCAAACAAACAAACAAACAAACTAACCTCGAACACTCACGCTCAGTTTTACTACAGCACAGGCTCTGTATTTTTAAAATACGGTTGCGAAAAAAAAAAAAAGGGTCACGTCTCATGGAACGAATGCTTACATGTTTTACAACCTACTTTTGAACATATATCTACCCATTCTCTGTCTGTGTTAACGATTCTGATAAAGAATCACTTGCGCTTGGGGTCGAATTCCCATTTTATTTGGCAGTATATCGTAGTGATTGAATTATGCTAACAACTCCCCTGATAAGTGCCGTAAATAAGCTCTTACTTTTATTTATTTTAACTTGATAAGTCATAGCCAAGCGGTTGATTTGCCAACTCCAAATATGAAACTGATCTAGTTTCTACAACCGAAAAATTGCATTCATTTATGCGTTCTCATGACCTATTGCTTGGGAACCTGCTCCTGGCTCGTGACACACAACTTGACATTGCAATTATGATGTAGTACAAAGGCAATGAGTGAAATCAGGATTATTCCTAAACAACCGATACTGTTGTTGGGATGACTGAAAGTCAATATTATCTCGTTCACGTTATATACGACCAAAATGAGGATTCGTCACACGTAAGTATGTAGTACATCTTCGCGTTAAACAAATGTGTTTCAGTGTTTCTAGTAGATACTAACATTCAAATACTTCAACATGTAGTAAGAAAAACAGCATTCAACGAAGTTACCTTCCTGTCCTCCAGCGATGGAGCTGCAAAGCAGACGATATATTAACTAGATAGCGTTTACTAAGGAATTCCATTCCCTCCGTCCATATGCGTGTACTTCTGTCTGTCTACCTGTACTGCACGTACTGTGTGCATTTGTTCATTTAATTTCTGCATGGTGATAATTCTGCTAAAATGGATGAATCTCATCAAAATCAACGTTTTCGATTTATCATACAAAAAGCATGATACAAAGATTGATGTAGGTCAAAGGTTAGGGTCACAGTCACCATTGTAGATTTTTATATAGAAAACAGCATTTCAAAGAATGATTTTATACTACAGTACTGTCAGTAATTGTACAATTGTTTGGGCCTTCATTTAAAACAAAATCAGTACATTATGACGAAGAAAAGAATAAAAGAGTAAATATGTATGGCAAATCCGTTGTGGACAAATATAAGTAAATATTAGAATATTTTTGTTTGGTAATATTGTAACTGTGTTATAATGCTACACAATTACCGTTTTCTTCCCCACAAAGACTTGCAATATATACTTGGCCTATTATATGATCGAGAGTTTGCTTATTTATGTCTTGTTTGTTTTATTTCTTTTAAAAATTTGCTACTTTTTTTGGTGAAGAATTTACGGGAATGGTTGCTAATTTATGTGAGATCTTACAGCCTTAACAGCGTGATCAGGTTGTTATAATGGTTGGGTTTAATCTTAATCTTAAATCAACCAACAGAGTTGATACTTATAGGGTATATCAGTATAATATTCAAGGTGCATTTCTTAGTCACTATGTCTTTTATGGTGATTCAGGTTCATCATATACTGAGTATATTTACATAGTACATGAAAAATCATTTTCATTTTTTGTGTATAAAAACGTTAATCAAATAGTAACCCATGACGAGAGACTAATATACATAGTAAATAGTTCGTACATGCAATCTCTGTCATGACGTATACAATACATTTTACATGACATCAAACGACTTTTTATCTTACGCTTGAAAGAAAAAGCGATGATAAAGATATCGTATTACCCCACCCGTTGATGCGTTCGTCCGAATGTCCCTAGAAAATAGCTTTTTTTCTACCATACCATATGATATGCAGACTTTAAACTTTGATATCATGGTGATTTACACGTGAACGTAGATGTGTACACAAGTTTTGGAATATGGATCCATCCCCACTAAGCGGGAATATAATTTGTGTGGAGGAGTCTGGCCAGGAATAGGATTACAGTATCAGAGGGAATATACATTGTGTAGAGGACTCTGACCAGGAATAGGATTACAGTATCAGAGACTATAATTTATGTGGAGGAGTCTGGCCAGGAGTAGGATTACAGTATCAGGGAATATAATTTGTTTGGAGGAGTCTGGCCAGGAATAGGATCACAGTATCAGAGAATATAATTTGTGTGTAGGAGACTGGCCAGGAATAAGATTACAGTATCCGAGAATATAATTTGTGTGGAGGAGTCTGGTCAGGAGTAGGATTACAGTATCAGAGACTATAATTTGTGTGGAGGAGTCTGGGCAGGAGTAGGATTACAGTATCAGAGACTATAATTTGTGTGGAGGACTCTGGACATAAGTAGGATTACAGTATCAGGGAATATAATTTGTTTGGAGGAGTCTGGCCAGGAATAGGATCACAGTATCAGAGAATATAATTTGTGTGTAGGAGACTGGCCAGGAATAAGATTACAGTATCCGAGAATATAATTTGTGTGGAGGGGTCTGGACAGGAGTAGGATTACAGTATCAGAGAATATAATTAGTGTGGAGGAGTCTGGTCAGGAGTAGGATTACAGTATCAGAGAATATAATTTGTGTGGAGGACTCTGGACAGGAGTAGGATTACAGTATCAGAGAATATAATTTGTGTGGAGGACTCTGGACAGGAGTAGGATTACAGTATCAGAGAATATAATTTGTGTGGAGGACTCTGACCAGGAATAGGATTACAGTATCCGAGAATATAATTTGTGTGGAGGAGTCTGGCCAGGAGTAGGATTACAGTATCAGAGAATATAATTTGTGTAGAGGAGTCTGGACAGGAGTAGGATTACAGTATCAGAGAATATAATTAGTGTGGAGGAGTCTGGAGATAAGTAGGATTACAGTATCAGAGAATATAATTTGTGTAGAGGAGTCTGGAGATAAGTAGGATTACAGTATCAGGGAATATAATTTGTGTAGAGGACTCTGGACAGGAGTAGGATTACAGTATCAGAGAATATAATTTGTGTGGAGGACTCTGGACATAAGTAGGATTACAGTATCAGGGAATATAATTTGTTTGGAGGAGTCTGGACAGGAGTAGGATTACAGTGTCATAGAATATAATTTGTGTGGAGGACTCTGGACAGAAGTAGGATTACAGTATCAGAGAATATAATTTGTGTGGAGGGGTCTGGTCAGGAGTAGGATTACAGTATCAGGGAATATAATTTGTGTAGAGGACTCTGGACAGGAGTAGGATTACAGTATCAGGGAATATAATTTGTGTAGAGGACTCTGGACAGGAGTAGGATTACAGTATCAGGGAATATAATTTGTGTAGAGGAGTCTGGTCAGGAGTAGGATTACAGTATCAGGGAATATAATTTGTGTGGAGGACTCTGGACATAAGTAGGATTACATTATCAGAGAGGCCCTTTAGCATCAGGGATATTGTGATATCCTCTTATCGTCTCTTAAACTGCTGAGTAGAAACTCAGAAAACTTGTACTGAAGTTGCCCATATGGTAACCGTGTTAAAGATGAGTATAATATTAGCTTCCTTCCTAGGGGTTCATAGCTAAATGTGTGAGAATTTCAACTAGTAACAAATTTAAATATTTTACTTCATATATTTGAAATTTTTAAAAATTTTGACCGGAAATCTAGACACGTATGTGATCTCTACCTTTCTCGACCAACCTTATTTTATATCATACACACCCGTTTCAAGAGTTTTGTTTACATTTTAATTTATAACTTTTTATAATAGGATATCTGGGATGAGTGGGTACATGTTTGACCGTCATATAGGTATGATTTTCAGGATTGGCACGACATCCTACCTCATACAGTTCATCAGATACAGACCTGTTCCCTGTTTTGAACTGTAATATAATACCGCTTACTGTGTGCTAAATTACTCAATAACGTATCTTTCAGGATGTATTTTGTATGCACAATTATTCAAAATTTGATCTTCCTTATAAAAATTTAACAAATTCTACCCAATCCTTCCGGCTTTGGAAGGTATAAAACATTACTCTAGAAGACTGGATCAACCTAAATGTGCACCTAAACGACAGTTAATTGTGATTACTTCATATATGACAGTTAATTGTGATTACTACATATATGAAAAGTAAACAGAGCGACTCCATGCTCCTGTTTTAACAGGTAGGTCTTTTATGTATATCAATTGTGTGCACGCGCCTGTCTGTCTGTCTGGGGGAAGGTGTTACTCTTTAATTTTGTAGGCAACACACACACACACACACACACACACACACACACACACACACACACACACAC